>JANQDE010000068.1:874358-919358 GCA_037157785.1 Cephalotes varians
TGTGTGATTTATTTATTAAGAGCAAATGACGAATCGCCGATCCGCAAACTCAATCGGAGCCGATCTTGTCTGTTCTCCCAATTCGACGACGATTCCTGATTCGCTCAACGTTTGCCGAGGTAGCGTTGTATACCCAACAGCGGCACTATTGTTCTAACCGCCAATTATGAATATTCATGGAAGGTCCACGTGTCGTCGAGGCGCAGAGCGCGATGCAAACGCGGCCTCACACCATTGTGAAACTTACAATACATACGTATATCCCAACATGAATATGCTTACAAATTGATCTTGCGCGTTAAATCTCGCAGACTCGCTGTTTACAAGTCGTCACCGACATGCTCTCATTTCTATTGCGATTGAGTTCTTCGTATGTTTGTTATAAAAATCATCACGGTGATAAAATATGCTCTCGCAATTTCTAAAGACCATCCGCTTGCTTTATCTGCATGCAATTATATTTAAATATTAATTTTATTTTCGGCGGAGTAACACGAAATTGTTTATTATTCTACATTATTTTAAATGTAACTAATTGTAAAATACCAATTGAATTCTCTAATTAAACATAATGAACAAATTATTTAGATTCATTCGGCCGAGCTATGCTCTAAATTGGGTGCAACCTCTGCATTCATAATTACAATTATCAATATCAAATTCTCTTGACTGGGAATAATGTCGCGTTCATTTAATATTCTGAAAGTGAACTCTGGTAAGCATACAAATAACATTCAAACAAATTAAAATTTTATAATAATGAATAGTTCGTTTTGGCTTCTTTGTATTCTACATATTAATATTTTTTAAATTTCGTATAGATTAATAAGTATCTATTTTCATCACGTTGTATTTTCCATGCAATGCAATTTTTATTTTAATCAACTTTTTTACGATTGACATCACACAAATATGGTTCGTAGAAAAGATGATTGAGAAACACATTCACAAACTTTTTCAGTTAAACAAACATAATCCTATAAAACACATTCTCTCTCTTTTTGCGCAAAAATGTGAAAATATATAAAATTACAGAAACCAATAATCAATTTGTATAAAAAAATTACATTTCTTCTTTTTTATGATATAACAAATATATGGTTCATACGTTAAATTTAAATAAAGATTTCAAAAATTCAAAGATTTAGAAATTCAAAAAGATAATGTATTAAAGAAACAAAAAATACTAAAAGACAATAAAAAAGAGTTGAATCACAAATATTTGTAGCTAAAAAATAACCATATCAATAATATACAATTTTAAGATTATTTGCAAAGACTATGCAGATTCTTAAGGACGAAGAAGAACTCATTAGAGTAAAAGAAAACTCACTCTAATGAATTCTCCTTCACCCTTAAAAATGTATCACCTCTATAGTCCCTGCAAAAAGTATGACATTGAAAATGTATTAATAGTTTCTACTTAAAAATAAATAAAATTATATACAATACATGTGAATAACATCATTTTTATTTAACAATACATTTTTATAGCTTATTTACTGTATTTTTGCTATTATTTTATTATTATAATACTTCAACTTAAAAAATAATGACGAAAATTTCAATTTTTTTGGAAAAGTATTTTAAGTATTCAAGGTGATTTATACAAAGTTTCATTACGATACCAAGATTAGTCGTTAACACAATAACATATTTTTATAGTTTATTTACTGCTATTTAATAAATTTATTTATTTATTTATTTACAGTAAATAAACTATAGAAATATGTTATTGTGTTAAATAAAAATATGATGTTAGTCACAACTGTTTTTCATATATTTTAGTATTTATCTTTATACAGAGAAAGTATAAATATTAACACATTTTTCCAAATTCATACTTTTTGCAAATTATACGGATGATACATCTTTAAATAGCGTCTAAGATTAAATCAGTGTCTCGGTTTTAAGCTCGACTCGCGCGTAAACAAACGTATCTCTCACCTTTGCACGGACAAAAACCTTTGCAGGCGATGTGGACGGAGGTATGATGAATGCAATTGTGGTACTCGAGACGACACGGCGAGCTGTACGTGCGATTGTCGCTTCCGCAGAGGAACGTAGGCTTCACCACGGGACATTCCTGGCACCTGTAACACAGGAAAAACACAGGTGGCTTTAAAACTAAACCGCTTGGCTGTCAACGCGCGTATGTTCCTAGAGAGACCGGTTCGGCAAGTGAGAGACAAAGGACGGGACTGTCGGGCGCGAGAGAATATCGAAATTCGATGCTCTCTCTCTCACATCTCGCGCACCGTGCGCGCCGCTTGTGAATTTTGTTAAACGACGTGTCATTGGATATCGGGAACAGCGAGGACAAGATGACATAGGCTCCGTATGTGCATCCCCGATATGAAGCTCATAAAATCCCCCGTAAAAATTTATGAATTCTCGTGGGAGACGGCGCGCTACGCGAACACTTTGCGCTGGCCTTTGCAGCTTTGTGCTCCGGTTTTGGCCGGAGCTACCTCGACGAACCCGTCGTTACAAATTGTCGATTGTCCGTTTGCGAACAAAGGGGTACGGAGAAATTAGTTGTATCGTGTGATTAACGGATGATGAAAAATCCAAGAACGTACAGTCGCGCACCAAGCAGTTCGGTGGAAAATAAAGATCAAAAGCATCGCTTCACGAAGAAGAGCACTAATCGGCAGAACGGTGCGCCGCTCTTGGGAGTCGCGACGAGAGGCTGGAAAAGTCTCTGGTTTGCTCGCTTCTTCAACGGCTGAATAATGAAAAGCCAAGGATGTGCCGGGGAGTCAATTACAGATATGGCCGGGTTTAATCTTCAGAATTGCTTGCCTGCTGCCGTCTAAGCGCGCCATTGTATTATTCCCGGCGTGCTCTCGCTTCGACTGGCGTTTCACGGCCGCGTACGCTCGCCTCGCCTTTTGTTCCCCGTTAATTCCGATACTGCGAGAGAATCTTCCGATTTCCCTCGCGAAAATCTCGCCGTCAGTGCGGTAAATCTACCGAATTTCTACCGAGGGAAAACGGGACGTTCCGAAGAGTTCTAGGAATAAGGGAAGAATAATATTCGGGGAAACATTTTGGACGATCGTGCGTTTTAAAAGATTGTATAATCCGCGAGTATTGCGTTCGCAATTATCTCCGAATATCGATCGACTGTTGCGTTTACTCCTGCACCGTCAGAATCAAATCTATCTGCAGCGGAACAGAAAAATCTCCCTCCAACTTACTTAACGCAACTAACGAATTAACTCGTCAGAATTCGCTCATTAGACACATTCCGAATATGAACGAAGAAGACTGCTCGCTCGGAAGCTCGTGCGTAAAATTAACAGGAGTTTTTTTCGAACGAGGCTTCTCGTTTGTAAGTCGAGATGCGTAATATGACGGGGCGGATAAACTGAGGAAGCCGCAGGGACAACCGAGATACGAGACTAAGTAGATAGTGTCGTCCGCTTCACCTTGTAATAAAGGAGTTAAACCGACTTAATTACCATGTTACTCGGTTTAAACTAATTACGCGTTTGCGCACGACCGCAAATTCTCGAAGGAGAACCGACGTTATTGCGGTCGAACCCGCCTTGTCTTGCGAGGAGGCCGGGCGCCCCGCGGAATCTTCGCCGAAAGGGGAAGAAAGGACTTCCGCATTATGAGCTGCGTTGCGTGTCGATATTAATCGCTCCATGATTCAACGCAATTTTCGATGTGATATGTCGTGGCCGCGGCAATTGTCGACCGGCCGAGTTTTGCGGAAACGGAAATTCAGCTGGCATCGAATTAATTGTGAGGTTTATGCATGCTCGGAGCATGCATCGGTGCGTGCAATCATTGGCGATCTGTGCTTAAATTTCATATTTTACAAACATTGTGTGAGGGACTGAAAGAGAGAGAGAGAGAGAGAGAGACAGATGTGACGTGTATTCAGCAGGAAGAGAGCGAATAGATCTAAAAATTAATGACGAAAGAAGGATGTATGAAGAGAAAAAGAAATAAAAATTTAACAATGGTAGATTAGATCCTTCGTGAATAAAATACTATTTTTCCGTGTGTGGGATAATAATACTGAAAAATGTGCGAGCGTAATTCTCATGATTCACAATTCACAGATGTAAATAAATTTCAGCGAGAGCGTGCACGTACGTGCGCACCACGGATCAAAAATTGTTACGGAAACTTTTGAGAGAGATATTCAGGATCGAACGGTTAACCAAATGGATTGAATTTTAGTTTACTCAGCTTAATAAACGTCTAATCACACATACTTTGACACACCGATTGATAGACCGTTATTTATTGATCATTAAATGGCAAGTCGCTGCTGCTCACGAGAAAAAGTTTTCAGCAAGATCTCGATTGCACTTGATTTAGCGAGACGTCGATGGTTCTCTTCTCGCGGTGGGATATTCAGCGAGGGAACAAATCGTGTAACTGGAAAAGCGGGAAGGCGTGGCGGGTAGTAATGCACATGCCAATCCACCTTTAATCCACCCCTCTGTATTGGGAGATCGGCCGTCCGAGCGAAGCCGCCTGTGAGAAGCTCGAAACTTTCGTCAGGTGGCACTTGAACTTTATCGTGTCTACTTTGGATGTTCAGGATAAACCATTACCTTCCTCTCGACGATATACTTCCGCCAGAACCTAAATCCAACAATTGAAACAAGATCGCAGCGCTGCAGCAGACACAAAAAAGTTATTTTGAAAATAACGGACGTCGGATGAAGCTGTAGAGCGTATAAAGCTTGACAAATTGGATGATGGGGAATAGCGTTACCTACTTTTGCATGACGAGTTGCAGCTATTACGTGTAATTAAAAATTCATTGAAAATTAATATCGCAAGGCAATGTTTAATTAATCGCCTGGGAAAGTTCCTCCCATATAATTCATCGTCGACGAAATGAAAACGTAGAGTGCACTTTACTCCGAGAAGTGCAGCAAGATATAATTAACTGACGCTGATTATACTGGTATTAATTAAATTGGATTCTCGTTTGGGATTCAAATCAATTAAATGTATGGATTATTAAAAATACGGATTATTTACCGACGTTAAATTATCTTGAAGCGTGAGATTGACTATTTGTTTTACGAATACAACTTATAATTACGATATTGTGACCAATTTAGACCTCGCAATTATTTACCTTCAGTGAGTAAAGACATGATAACGTTTACTGAAATGGTATTGTTTGAAAAAAGGCGTATTATTTCTATGTTCGGTTCAAAAAAATAATATAAATAATTCAATAAATTATAAAATAAAACCCACTTTAGATGATTTATAATTTGTTTCTATTTATAATTTTGTTTGTTAATACAAAAAATATTTAAAATAATATGTATATAAAATATATGTATAGTAATAAAACATACGAGCGCACACCAAAATATAAAATTACAAATAAAATTTTACATTAAAATTTGACGCAAATTAAAAATTCTTGTTTAAAATAAGTTTAACGTATTAAAATAATGTAAAATAAGAAAAAGATGCACAAAACATGATATATATTCTTTTAACAGCAATAAATAATTATAAGAATAAATCATCAATTATAAATTGTTATAAACCTTTAAATTTGTTATAAAAAGAAATAATAAAATAAATTGTTTTCTATTTTTAAATAATATTCTCTTTTCTGATCTCATTTACACCGACGTATTTCCGATTATATATTTCTAACACATTTGAAACTGAAAAAAATTTAAGTATAAGATTTTTCTTAACTCAAAATAAATCTTTTCTTCATTTTTCTTTTTTCTAAAGAACACAAAATCTTTTAATTTAAACTGGATTTCAAAATAGATGAAATATAAATATTAATTGGCATCTTTTTTGTCTTCAGAAAGAATATATCATCTTTTATTATAGTAATTACATATAACGTATAATAAGAACATAATTTTATTCTCTAACCAACGAATATTTCTAATAAATGAACACTTAAAAATTTCTCAGTATAATTAAAGGTGAGATAAAAACTTTCATGTCATTTCTCATGATAGCCGGCGCTATTGGCAAGTTAAGAGCTTAAATCCCAGAGGAACAAATAAAACTTCCCTATCTGTCTTCCATCTGAAATGCGTTCGTCGCTGATACACGCGAATGCACGCTGTCCACCGTTATCACACCATTGTCGCCATTCGCGATTTTTCCTCCCCCTCTCTCCCCCCTCGCGCACCCCGACTGTCCCGATGTGGTCGAGAAAACAGGGCCGCGGTGATGATGCGTAAGCAATACGGAGAGGGAAACAATCGCGGGTCTTTCTTCGGTCCCGGTTCCGCTCGTGCATTTTCACCGCGTACCGTTCTGTTCCATTTCGTTCCCCGTCGCCGCGCTTATATACGCCCTCGAACTTTTGATTTACGCGACCTCGATGGAATTCCATGAATGCGAAATGTAATCCCCTACACAACCCCTCCCACCCCCCGTTCCTTTTCCCGGCCAGTTACCTCGGGCCATATCACTACCCCACGTCCAATGTGAAACTTTGCGTTTCAATCGTGCCCTCGAAGTAACAAACGATGGCAGCTGCCTAAGGGAAATATATTTTCGGCGAAAGGGTGGGCGATTTATTTAGAGAGGAAGCGACTGGACACGAGCGGCAGCACGGAAGAATCAGAATCTATGAGAATCCCCCAGTCTCTCTTACGGAAAATCCATGAGAGTTATTATAAAATGGAAGAACTGTTTATTATCCTTCAGAAGATTTGCACGCGTCAATAAAAACTTCGAGAAACATTCTTTGTAAGGTGCGTAACATTATTCAGCATAAAATCCTGAAACTAGTTCTAAGCTGTATTGATATCGAAACGGTGTATTAAAATAGATCGCGGCCAACTTTTTGCAGTTCTATGTTGAGTTGAATTCTTGATATAATGCTTCGTAGTAATCTTTCACATAACTCTTCAATCATTTAATGCATTCGATGCATATAAATTATATATTTGCATTCGATGCATATAAACTATATATTCGGAATCTCCATAAATTCCTTCAAACAATAAAAATTCTTTGATTAATATTAGATCCGCTGATTAAATTAAAATGTGAACAAAACAATCGAGATTTTCATTTATTTATGAGAAATAATAATTTGATTTATGAGAAATAATTTATAAAAAATAATAATCCGCAAAGATACTCCCTCTAAAATGTCTCGTAATTACTTTTCTCGTTGACTAGTATTACGGCGATATATAAGCGATATATAAATTATTTAAGAAAAAACGAAATTAGGTAAGATACTGATAAATAAATTAAAACAGAGATATTTCTATAAAAAATACGCTTTTTAAAATGAACAATGATATTTTTTAAAAATCTTTTCTAAAATAAATTATATAATTTATTTACTGTAGAATATGTAACGTAATTTTTTTTTTACAAATTTTTGCATATGTTCTAAAATTTATCAGTTTTATCTAAGACGTATATATTTGTCAAGCTTTCCACTTAAAACATTGTTGATAACAATCTTTCAAGTATTGCATTAGACACGCATGTAAATTTGTTATTTTTATGCAGTCATTCATTTATCACACGAAAAAAGATTTAAATTTACATTATATCGACAAAAACTCAACTCTGTTTTTGTTAAATTGCTCTGCAGGAATGTAATTATTTTTAATTTTATTTTTAATAATAAATTCTTCAACAAAAAATTTTATACTAAATCGTTCTTTGAGGGGAAATGTTGAGAGAAGCCTTTACGATTTCCGATAGTCAATATAAAACTTCTAAACAACGATATCCATTGCATAACGGAAATGTTGCGCAATATGCTTTCACAGTCACGTGTTTTATGATTCAAAGCTATTTACATTTTTACATTGTATCTCAATAAATTGTTTGATATTGACACTCGAATTGCCTTTCTATAACAATCTATCTCTCTCGTAAATATCGTTACACAACACGCAATTATAGAAGTGTAGCTAACATCGATATTACAATATATTTCAAAATGTCCAAATATCAAAAGCTGCTATGCAAAATATATTTAAAATTCAGATTCATCATCAATTGTAGTATGTTATTATAGCACAACGTATTCTTTTCGTAAAAATTTTTACTTCTTAAACATCTCGAAAAGAGAAACTATATTAATAATAAAAATAATTTAACTTGTCTATAAAAAAGCTAAAAAAGTTAAAAATTAAAAGAAGTCAACGGCCAATAATGAAGAATGTTGTTTAAAATAAAATAATCTTCATTTATTCTAATGACATTAAATGATGCGACTGCATTCTTTATTCAGAGTCTTCATTAGTAGTGATAAAAAATCATATAATTAATTAAATCAATGAAATAAATAAAAAATAAATATAAGAGAAACAATATAATAAAACATTATATCAAAAAATAAACATAAAACATTTTACATATAATTATTAAAAAATGAATAAAGATGGAAAACAATAAAATAGAATTTATACAGGAAGGCCATATGAAAGTTGAAAGTATCGTGTAAAATAAGATAAAAATAAATATAAATAAATTATAATAAATACAATAAATATAAGATCCATAAAAACGTAAAATAAAACTTGAAATAGTTGGCTAATAAAAGAAATGTTTTATTCAGCGAGAATAGGTTAAGTCGGAAGTAGTAAAAATAGCCAAATGATGTTGTCAGAAAAAGTCAAGAACGGTAAAATACGAATGTAATAAAAACTCGAAGGAAATGCAATGTTAAATTATATAATGTATAGCTCTCAAACATTTGTTATTGACTTGTATTGATCTGTATCAGATAAAATCTAGTAAGCGTCTAGAAGCTATATCGTTTTAAGATATTCTATGCATGAGATACATGATGTATCTACGAAACACGTAGATCGCAGATATCGCACGTTGCTTTTAAATATCAAATTTAAGAAAAATAATGCTTTAATAACGTTTAAATATTTTCAATAAAAAATGATACAATCATTTTATATAAAAAATATTATTTAAATTTGAAAGAATTAAATGGATAACAAAACAAACTACAATTAAATTAGAATTTACTTTCATGTTAAAATTTATTTACGAAACAATATGATGACATAAAAAATCATTGAAAATATTTGAAATAAAATCTTTGGTATTTGTCTGCTTACGTGTCTGCTAACATGCATTTAAAAATTGTCAGTAACATTTGCATAATTATGAATCGTATTTAAGACAACCGTTAAAATTTAATTTATTGGAATTATTATCAAAAATTCGCTTTCGACAAATAGCAATAAAACAATAAATTGATTGTGATTAGTGTTGTAACTGATTAATCATATTCTAAAATGATTCTATATATACTAGACCAGAGTATAAGATAACGCTGGAAACAGAGAGTATATATTTCTATATACATAATATGTTTATATTGTACATCATATCTGTATATAAACGGTGATAATAATGACAATAAAAGTCAGCAAGAAGAGATCGCGTTAACTTATTCGCTAGGGAAATATCGTAGATTGGCCAACAACTCGAACTGAGAGTTAAACTTCCGCGGGACGGTCTGTACATCGACTTTAAAGCTCCCTTCGCAGGGCCTGGCTCTTTGACGAAGACAAAGCGTCGGCGCGCGGCGCAACGTGGGAAAAGCTGACTCGCAAAAAGAATCCCGGCGGGCGCTCGGGCTGTCTTTGTCAGCGCACGACGATTTTTCTTGACGATCGACAGGAGGAGTCGCTGCTATTAACGACCCGCTGAACATCGCACACCGGAGATTGAAGCTGGTAATGAACGAGCCGACGACGACGACGACGACGACGACGACGGTGCTCATAGGATCTATCGGGCATTTCCCGTTTTAATTGCAAGACCGTATCTGGCACTGTTTGCTTATAATTAACGATACGCCAAAGCACTTTGCGAATTAAAACTTTTACCATCATCCTCTTTCTCGCTGTCTCTCGTCTCGCGTTTGTTTCTCACGCTCTTCTTTTTCATGAATCTCGATTCACTTATCGTACCTTTATTCTCCACTTCCTCGCGCTTCTCAGCCGCGTAATCAGTTCTCGATACCATACGCGAATCCGAGAGCGCGCGTACAACGGAATCTATTTTTCAATTATTGGATATTCCCGTGGATTGACAGAGAGAAGAAAGCGGTAACAATGAAATTCTTGTCAGAATTAATCGATTCCTATTCAGAAAGCGATGTGAAATTCAATCATTTCTCTCAAACGTGAAGCTCATCGTTATAGTCCGATGAGTTCAACAATTCTCGTAAACATTTGTTTAGCTGTTCTATTTTATCGAAATTGCACATTTCTCACTAATTTTGCCATCCAAATTTCTTTACTAAGATATTTAGACGATTATACAACATCATTTCAATTCAGACATAAAGTAAAAATCCATAAAAAACCAATCGCAGAAAAAAATAAATTTATTAAAATGCAATTGTGCGAAGAAAATTTCTATAAATTTATGAGATTCACAATTTATAGATAATGGCCGCGGAATACGATTGTAAAATCAAGTGCACGAAATTTGTAATAATATATATTATTTAAGCTAATATGAATTTCGTGTTTTAATAAAACAAGACTTCGCAAGATTACCACAAGTTATATACCGAGGAATTTGGATGCCGAAATACGCTTGCTACGTCTTGGCAAATATGAAAATTCCGATCCAGAATAGAGAAGTTTCCATCGAAAGATTTGATTTGAATTCACGCGTGAAGTTACAAATCAAAATCGCGCAGATATCTTTACCTTTAGACAGCCACGATAAAATAAAAAAGGTCCACGAACAGAAAGAATAAAAAGATAAAAAGATCCAGGAAGATACGCAAAGAACGGACGGAACGTGGTACATGTACGAAGGAGAGGAAGGAGAAGGACACGAACTTAGTCAGACGGGAATCGTCAAAGCATATCGACTGCGCGACCAACGTCTAAATTTTGAATTAAACATGAGAAAGCAGCGGTCGCACGGCGGTAGCAGCACGGAACACACGGTGGGACGCTCGAGGCAAATGGGATAGGAAGGCGTTCCTACTTCATGTAAAATTCCGTCCTTGGTTATCGGTTTGCGGCTGCAAACCAAACCCGATCTCATCGCCCGTAACGGCTATCGATAACGGCTTATGCAGACTCGAGAATCGACGTAAGTGTCGGAAGAGAAAAACGGAAGAGCCGCTGTAAATGTCGTGGACCGTCATCAAAATAGCGAGACGATATTCGATTAGTCAGGAATTTGCGAAGATCGAACACGTTTTTCGATGTGCGCAAAAAACGCGATCGGGGAATTAACGGATAATTATTCGTTAACAAAAATCGCTCGCTCGAAGAGAATCCGCTTTTTCGTCTCGCTAATTATGACAAAGGCAAACGAGCGACAGTTGGCTCTCGTCACAAATAGAACAAGTGGCCGCCGCGCCTTTGAATGCGCGCTGCAAATTGCAGCCATCGAGTCGCGCGCTTCTTGCCGAAGGAAAGAAGACTACCACGGCGCAATCCGATTTCGAGCTAGATTGAAGAACGACGTTATATGAGTTGTACCGAAAGCCCTCAATTTTAATGACAGTTTCTTTAGCCAATTCGTTGTCGACCTTTTCTCACTTGAAACGTCGAGATATCAATAGCTTGCGTTAGAACTAAATGAAAATGGGAAACCTTTCGCGAACGCTGAGAGATACAATTATATTTATTGTTCCATAAAGTTTTCTTGTTCTCTCTGAATGAAACTTATTTATATTTAAGGGGAATTTTGTTTTGAGATTTATTTGAGAATTATTTAAAAGTTTCATATCGATTATTGAAAATTGAATTATAAAATCTTCGATTTTTTCTCTAAGAAAAATTTACTTAAAAAATTTAGTGAATTAATAATTAAAAATAAAAAATCATAACTCCGTTAAAGATATGTCTGCGCGATTTTGATTTGTAATAAACCAATAATTTTCATTAAAAAATCCGTTTTCACCAGTGTGAAGTTAGTCTCACATTAAGAAGAAATAACTTTTCCAATAGCTCATTCGATTGCTTATCGTTTGCACATTTCAAATTTTCGTTTATACATTTACAGTTAAAAAGTTATTAAGAAAACAAATTTGACAGACATTAGTATAGTTATTAAAGCTTCGTGAACAATCGATTTCGACAAATAAGTTCGAGACACAGATACGATGATTAAAATAACATTAAAAAATGGATAAATTTTCGTTTGCATATCCTTAGTTAAAAAGTTACTAACAAATAAATTTTTTGTTTGTTTTAATTGTTAATAACTTTTTAACTAAAGTGCAAACGAAAAATCGATCTATTGTCGATTAACTCTGGAAGCGCGCTCGGGGTCAAATGACCCAAAATTTTTTTTTACCTGAAATATTTCAAAATTGCAAATTTATAATAAATATTTTAAAATTGCAAATTTTATGAATTTTTTTCCAAAAAAGGTCATTTTTCACAGTTACTATAAATTCAGACGTTTTTTTACTGTTATAAATTATTTATTAAAAAAAACAAGTATACTGCCATAAATTTCAATCTTTTAGCTGTAAAAAATATTTCTATCAAATTTAAACAAAAAATGCATATTTTTCGAGATATAACAGATTGAAAATTGCTTGGAGTCAGTTTAACCCCTGTATGCTCGGTGTCTTTGGCCGAAAGTATGCGCTCGAAAGATCGAGACTATTTCAATTTAATTTGCTTGTACTTGGGGGACTAATGTGAATTTAGCCTCCCCAAAATTGCATACATGTGTAAATCAAATGAACTATGGAAAGTTTTTTGCTATTTTTTTCTAATGTTGAGAGGCTAACTTTACACAGGTTCCGTTTTCTAAAAAAAGATTTAATTTTTCAAATTTTCATTTTAAAAAATTCGTTAAAATTTACTATTAAAAATAAGATTAAAAAATTAATTTTATTAATATTATTAATATATAATATTGAAGATATGATAGACAATCGTTTTTAAGAAGATATAAAGTCATACTATTGCGTATTATTTCTTTAAGATTTTTTAAAGATACCATATTTTATGAATAATTTTATTATTACATCAACGCAAATAACAATGAAACAAAAAACATTAATTTTTCACAGTTAAATAGTAAAATGTGAGATTTTTCTATAGTTTCATCTATTTTTCGATTCTTCATTTGGCATTTCATGTTTGAAAAACCAAGTTTCAAATGAAATCGCATGATAATATGGAATTAGAGTCAAATCGCAAGTGTAGCAACATAATTGAGAAGCGGTACAATGGCACAGAAGGGTTCGTTAGAGAGTTACACGTTAATGACGGTTCCTTATCAATAGTGTTCCCACGCAATTTCTCAAGGTACTCGGTAGCTGCTCACGAAGTTATTGCGAGAACTAATCGGAGGTGATCTTCTACAATTCGCGAGAAATAAATTTTTTCCGCAGCTTCTCCGAACGCGATGAACACGCGATGACCTCGTGCGAACGAACTAAATAGAAGACATATAAAAATTACTGGAAGATGCAAGCTCGCGAGCGAATATTACTAAGACTGCGTGATAGTATGCAAATATTATGCGAAGACATAATTTCGGACAACATTAATGTTGCTACTATTTTGCGAACTGTTCGCCGCGACCTGAAATGCAAAGCGCCGGCGTCGGAGAGACGCCGGCGGAACTAACTTCGGATAATGGAAATTGCAAAATTGTACGTACAATACGTAAGAAGAAAATGCCGATATTTTTCTGCAAAGCTGTACCCGGACCGAATTTTCAATTCGCGTTGCAAAATACGATAACATTTTCGGATGATTGAAATCGGTATCTATTTTCCCGGATGAAAGTTTCAATAGAAGTTCCCGCGCACGAGTTATCCCGCGTAAAATACACCCATCGCATATTAAGAAAGTATTGCGATGAAAAGTTTCTTATCGAAAAAAAAAAAAAACTATCTAACTTTATCGAGAGTATAAAACTCGAAAGCAAAAAGCCCTTTTCCCTAATATTTTTAACCGTCTCAAACATGTTTTTAAATATGCAACTACGCCACTGCTGTATATTTCATGAAAATCGAAAATGTACCACGCAATAGTTTATGCATGCCCTCGCACGGAACTCTTTGATCCCAAAATTTAATACGTCGTTGTTCTATTCTATTTTATCCAATTGTATTAAAGTACGTTATGCGTATCCTACATTATGGTAACACGAATAATACAGAAAAGGAGCTTCCATAAGAGAGAGAGAGAGAGAGAGAGAGAGAGAATATAAATGTAATGTTAAAAGAAAGACACCGTGCTAGACAAACGAGGAAATATGGGGCGAGGATCGTAAGGTCGCTAAGGACAGTAATTTCGCGAAATTGCGTAACATTTTCATTTTTTATGTTAGACGTAATCTTTTACTATGCGTGACGAATTTCCGGGGAGCACGATTGAGCCAAAAAATAGCTGGTCGTTTCTTATCTCGCTGGCTCGTGCAAATTTAAACAGGAAGAAACCTTCTGTCAGGCTTCGACTCGTTGCGGCTCAACTCCCTCTCTTTCTCTCTATCTGTCTCTCTTCCTTTCTTCCCTTTCAGAGTTTTTATTCTCCAGGGAGAAGTATTAGAAGTCTACGGAGTTCTTACACGTGTCGTTAACTCCTGTTTGATGTTTGACGTGCCAAAAACGAAAAGCAAACGCGACGCTTTTGCGGCAGCGTTATTATCAAAATGAAATTTTTCGCGGAATACACGTGGATTACACGCGATAAATTATGAAAATTTTTATATTACCTGATAAAATTGAAGGCGGTAAATGTTACTTTTTTGTGCGTAATAATATCATAGTAATATCGTTTACACGGACTGTCTCAAAAGTTTCCGAATTTTCAGTTTCCTAATCATTCCCCATATTCCAGATTTTGGTACTATGTGACAATTTTTTGTTCCCGAAACTAAAAATGAAGCCGAAGGAAAAGCAATTTGACATTATTTTGGACATCCAGAAAGCTTTGATCGAAACCATTTCAATCATCTCAAAGGAAGATTTTTAGCGGAGTTTTCTGAAGCTATATGACCGTTGTAACATTGTATTTCTTTGGAAGGGATGTATCTCGAATGATTATAAATAAAAATTTATAATTATTATTTTACAGAGTGAGTTTTAATGAAAGTTCAGAAATTTTTGGGACGCATATAATACTATTAATTAATATAATATTATTAAAAATCTCAGAAATATTCTTCAAATATTCATTTTTTTTTTTGCTATTAACTAATCCGTTTCAAATAGCTGTGTATGCATAACAACAAATATATTTCAATAGATATCAAGTATAAGACAAAATTGCAGAATTTCAGGAATTTAGTTTGGTAAGGTAGATGCAAATAGTACGATACAAAGTTTTGTTGCAAAAATTCAATCAAAGGTACAATTTCTTCGTCAGTTGATGTCGCCTGTGCAATTGGTCAGAAAAATGAATATGTAAAAGTCATAAATTTTAAAAACTGTCAGCAGGATATAAAATATTTTGTTTTCACAAACGTAGTATTTTACATAACAACAAATGTACATCTACTGGCAATTAATCCATTACGACGGACAATAGAAAAAGTAATTAATTGTAAATTGTCCTGAAGCAACAACGGTTCGACAAAAGTCATTAAATGTTAATCATTATAACATTAGATACTTAACATGCATCAACAGAATTAGTTTTATATACAATATGTCAGAACCTAATAATTAGCAATTTAATTTTTTCACAAAAGAAATGCTAATTCAACTGTGTATTTCTTATACATTTTAAAAGAGACTTGCGCTTGTAATTTCTAGACCAGTAGTGAATTAAGCGCATTTTAATAATGGCCGTCTAAAAGCGTAAAGACATGTCTCTGAAAATGCGATGACGGCGACAGTGTTTTCAATTTCGCGCTCGAGCGACTTTATTCTCGAGAGAAAAGTGTTCGATCTCGCTTCTCCAAAGTGAACCTGCGAGGTCCATTTGACGCATCGTTTGACAAAGGGATAGAAAGAGTTCTCCTCGCTTCTATAAGAACGACGTTATCGTCGTAATTAATTATTTGCCTGGCTATTTGAACGCAGCTATTACTAAATTTCCAAAGTCGATGAGCTTCTCTTTGACCGGACGAGATTAACGTGTTTCCATCGTGCGATTTTTGAGCCCTTGATAAAGACTCTAATTGGGACGAGCGCATAACAGAGATAACGTTTTCGTAAAACTTTGCAAAATAAATTATCGAAGGGAAAGTTATACGCCCGCCATTTCTTTCGGTATGCGTGGAATCCGCACAAATCCAAATGGAAGAACGAATTTCGAAAATTATTCGATACGATAATCCTTCCTCGTGTTACAATTCTATCGCGACGTACACTTCGGAAAAAATTCTCTCCGGCTTCGTCATCTACACGATATATATCGACGTAAAAAGGATTACATTGCAAAATGAAATTCTTAATTTCACTCGGGGAATTTTCTTTTCACGGAGAAGCCGCGTTTAAAGTTCGTGGGGCTTGTGTACGAGTTGATAATGCCCGTTTGACGTGGCTTGCGAAATATAAACACGAGCTGCGGCGCGTTTCCCGGGCGCAATGTTACCCCCGAAACTAATTTTTCCTGAAACTTCGCCCGGCACGTCGTATTAAACAGAGGCGTGCGCGCAATGCGGCTTTTCCAAATGAAGTTTCGAAAACTATTCAAGAAACCGTCTACGATCTGCATAAGGATCACGTCTTATTCTTATCACTCGACTTCGCGCTAATATTAATAATATCGCGTCTATATAGCGTTCACTCAGAATACCATCCAGGAGAACATTATTAAAGTTTGGATCGTTTTTGGAAAAAAAATTTAAAATTGCTTCTATATTTAGCAAGTTTATAGAAATAGATATATATATTACATCCAATACATCCAATGTCCATATTTTTTGTTTATTTATCTCAAAATTTTTTTTCATAATTCTATCATTCTATGCATGAATATACGTATGTGTGTGTATATATATATATATATATATATATATAATGGTAATTATATATTATAAAAAAATATTTAAGATAAATAAATAAATAAAATATTGAAAATCTCCAAAATTAGAAAAATTCCAAAAAAATAAGATTCTTCGGATAAAATTCGAAGTGATTTTTAAATGGACGAACGTATGCCCGAGTTTCAAGGAATCTTTAATCGAAAATTTGAAGCAACGAATCTGTGCAACATGGATAAAATTAAAAATGGATAATGGAATCCATTGTCACTTACTTTGACTCGTCCTGATCGTCCTCATCGTCCTCGGAATCAAAGAAGGCGTCGTCGTCGTCAGAATCGACTGAGGTTTCGGCTCTCATCCGTCGCTGTTGAATTGCACGAGACTTCGGAATTACTATATCTCTGAAATTACAATGCAATTTATGAATTAGTACCGTATTTAGAACATAAGAAACTAATTAGTTTTACACAAATGAGCAACTCCGTGCCTGTTGTTTGGCAAAGCTCATTTGCAACATTCCACTATGCTATTCTATATTAACAAATCTATTCTATGTATTTAGTATGTATGCATGTATGTATGTATTATATATATATATATATATATAAAAGTTAATCTGATATAAACTATGTAAATTCTTAAGTTACTATTTAATTATTTTGAAAATATAGTAAAATATGTTGATTATAAGACAAAATAAAAGCTATGGATAATTATAACAATAATGTTCTTTCTTTATCTCTCATCCAAAGTCTCACAATAATTAATAACAACAAAACAAATTTTTTTTTGTGTGAGAAGTAAAACACGAGCTCGATGAGCCAACTTCAAATTCTAATTGTTCTATTTCGGCTTTGGAAACTTTTGCAAGAGCAATTCAGACGCGCGCGATTTGCATAGAACCTACTTTATTCGATGAATTAATGCTCGTTATGAAGTTTCGTGTTCTACAACCCTGCCGAGGCACTAGAGATACCACGCCCTAGGAATTACAGACGCGAAGCGTGAATTAGCTTTACGCGGGGCAAAAATTAAACGGCCATTATTCGAACTACGTTACCGAGCTAAACTCCCGGTATTTAAGCGGCGCGCCATTCTAAATCCTGAGTTTCACCGACGTTCGTTAGGTTGACATAGCACCCCGTTTCAGCACAATCAAATGAAATACATCCGGGAATTTAGTGCTTTTCTCTTCTTGATTCGTTGCTGAAGAGATTGCGTCAATTTGGTAGATACAGTTTCTTGTTTCATCGTTGTGTTATTACTTTATCTGCCCGCGGCTGCGAAACGATGTAATTGCATTTATGACGGCGAGTCTGTTATCAAAAGCAATCCTTCGTAATTATTTAATAGCGATCATTAATACCTTGAAAAAATCATGGTGCTTTCATAGAAAAAAGAAATTCAGCGATATCGAATTTCAAGATTAGATTACGTTAACCAATTATACAATATTTTTTTATCTAAATATGTTTTTATCTAAATATTTCAAAAATGTTATATCCAAGGAATTGTTAATTTAATGTTCATCCATCATTTATTACGATTTTTTAAAATGTATTTTGTACAAAATTGAAAAATTATCCATTCACGTTCGTGTGCAAATATTTATTTTCTACAAATCAAAATTTATAATAAAACTTATTTCCGTTAAATTCATCAGCATACAATGCATAATTTGAGAAGCCTTAAAATTATTTTATTATAGCATGCTTTTCTCAGTGATATTCTTGCCGTATTAGGGTATTATTAAAAGATTGTTTATTTAATTACATCTATGGGTATATAAATCGCTGGCAAATCGTTCAAGTGTTAAATCGCTTCGCGATATGTCAAGAATTCGATCGAACGCGGAAGCAGAATCGATGCATGAAAGTGAAAATCACCCGCTTCGATCACTAGCGCGCACGAAATTAATCCCAAACAGGAGCATCGATTTATCAAGGCGAACTCATCGGGCTGCTTAGCCGTTAATGACGCATTAAGGTCATTTAATGTCGTACGGGTGCTTCAAGATGAATACCGCCGATCGAGATACACGGGATATGTATGCGCGCATACATCGTCCATGGAAATGTCCAATTACAGTTAATTGGCAATAAGCACCGCATGGGGAATCAATGATCACCGAGACGGTTTCAGTCGATCGGGTTTAATGCCGTTTTGCGGCGATATCGTCGTTAATATCGGCGCTGCTTAATGCCAATGTCGGCGGCGTACAAACGCCGAGAATTTCGACTATTCGGCCCTGCGCTATCGAAATCGGGGGGGGGGCTATGAGATGTGAGCAAAGTAAGAGGGGGGTATTTTGGAAGATCGCTATTTAGCTGCGAGTAAAACCGTCCGTCGAACGATGAACGGTTTGCGCGTTATCGTTGTTTGCGACAAGTAAATTTGGCTCAGTGCACCAAGCAGCGAGAATCTTCCTTCCGAGAGATTGGCTATTGTTGCCAAGTAAAGACCGAAGATTTAGGTAAAGACTTAAGTTTAGCGCATAAAAGGTAAATAATGCGAAACGTAAGCTTCGAAATGCTGAACAATGTTCAGGAAGATCATGTTGAATGCACTATTAACAGTATATTTGAATGCCACGTATTGCACATTTAATTTTCACAGTAATAGATTGTTAAATTTCTTGTTAAATTGTAACGTTATACATATTCTTACTGACAATGAGATACAGATTTATAGATGCTTAGAATAATTTAGTAAGTAAATATATTTATATAAACATATAACTTGTTTCTACAATACTAGGCATTGATACTTTATTTTAAATATATTTAATTAAGAGGCAAATGTTTAATAATACACAATAAGAAATATTTATAATAAATAAAAATTATCAACAATTTTTTAAATAACATCTCTGCACGGAAAGAACGATTTTGCTAAAATACAGATCTAAAATAATTTTATTCCTATTATTTTATTTATTATTTATTTTGGACCATCAAAATAATTATGTAGAACACTCAAACTGATTACTAGAATGTTAAAAACTTTTTGTATTATCATCAATGCTTAAGCTTCTACATAATTATTTTGATAGTATAACAAACACTTTCAAATCTGTATCTAGCTAAATTTTTAAATCCTTCAGCAAAACTGTTCTTTTCGTATGAAATACATATGTTTATATAATACAATGTTAATTTTTTTCGTTCATTTTCACAATTTCGTCATTAAAATTTTCACGAATTGTCTTCTTTATCACAATATTTGATATATATTGCACTATATTAAATTTTTATTGTTATTGTATGTAATATTTATTTTTTTTATGCAAAAATATTAATAGCTCATTAGATTCAAACGTCCTTCGTAAAGAATATACTTAATAACGTTAATTAATCTGACTATAAATATATCTTAAAATATCATTCTATTTAAGACTATGAGAATCGAATATTTACCCTGATTTGTGAAGCTCTTTTTTCGAGACGCAGACAGCCGTAAACGTGTCCTCCAAAAGGCAAAGTTCCTTTTTCTTGCAGTTGAGTGGACGGCAAAGCTCGCCTGAAATAAACAAAAATCGATTTTACATTCTGATATTATGAACAAAAGTTCATTTTCTTTTATCATTGATCTATTGATAGATCTATTCTAGAGATTGTTCTATAGAAATAAAATCAGAGTCAGATTTACATGTAAAAGAATGTTTTCTATTCAGCTTGTTTGACAATTTAGAAGGATAATAATATAATATAATGTGTTCATTTTTTATTATCTTCCGTTGCGCCACTCTAATAATAAATCTTAATAAGTTACAAAATCAAGATTAATAAAAAAGCTAACTAGTTACTGAGAAGCGAATCTATTTTTAACATGATGTATCAGAGCATGAAGCAATCGCAAAGCGATAGAATCAATGTTTTATCTTGTCTTAATTTTCGGATAACTTTTTCTTTTCAAAACATAAGATCTCTTTTATTTTTCTTTCATTCATCATTCTTTTCTTTATCAATCATCATGATGAATACACGAGAGAGATTCGATTATATGAACAATTCAAATGGTTACGTAAATTTAATACTTAAATGATTTTTTTAAGATTTTGCACTATTTATTTTTTTCCTGATATTATTTCAGTATCTTTAATCAAATTTTTTTTCTCTCTTAGTAATTTTTGAAAAAATCTTAGAAAACTATCTTTTGACAATATTCAATTTAAAATAATCAAAATTATTCCTTTTCCATTCATTTTTGCAAAATCCATCATTATCCATTCAAGAGTTAATTATATCGATCGCTGACCTTCTTGCAACGACAAATTAAAGCGTTTTATTTCGATAGTAAGAAAGAGTAAGTAAAAATCGCCGCGTTTTACAATTCTGTCTCTGAGCCAAACGAGCGCGATGATAATTCGTTGTCGCAGTCATTTGCGTGCAATAAAAGAAAGTCGTGATAATTATGATGAAATTGATCGCTGCATTAATCGGACGGATTTTCTATCTGTGAACTGAAATGAGATGCATAGATTCGCCGTGGATATACATCGGGCATCTGTCGTGCGCGCTCTATTCGCATTTCTATTCGCCTGGAAATCGCCGACAAGCGTTATTGGTCGTTCGAGGGAGCATACTTTTATATCTACAGTGTCCAACCGCCGAATCGGATTTTCCTCTTCTCCATTAACCGGAATCAAACACATCGTCGATATCTTCTCCTCGCCTGCTGTCCCCACTTTAACCTATGACTCTTTAATGTATGGCAATCGAAAAACGAGTAACCCGGAACCACAGTTTGCAGGACCATGTGTACTACATCTTATATAACGTATTTCCTACGAAGGGATTCCCTCGAAGGGATTTAACGTCTTTTTTTTTTTGAGAAAGTATTACATGTATTACGGAAAAAATTGCTATAGTTATTACAACAACATTCTCTATGATTGTAAAAGAAATGTGAATTCAAGTTATATTGATATTACAATGATTATAACTGTTAAGATATGTCCATCCATACAGTTCTTACAACCGTAATACTTCTTACCATAAATAATATTTGATATAGAATATTATTATATATAGTTGCCTTAACCGAAGGATTATTGTTATCTCTGTAATGTGGTCTGAACAAATACTATGATTGAGAGATCTATAGAGTATAGTTATATGTACAGTGATGATTGTGAGAGTTCAGTTATATCATATAGTCACTTCCAGAGTATCATGCTCATAACCATTTTATATTGATGGGCAAAAAATAACAGTATTACTCTGTTGTAACCACCTTAATTTTTTTCCGTGTAATATTTTATTCGCAAATAAATTTGTTGTCGTCTTGTGTCTCTAAATATATTTATGTAACTATAATATAAAACATATTATCATCTAATCACTTCATAATCTGAAATTTTATTCGTTTCAAATTGGTCGGACTATTACATGTTACTACTACGTGTTGTAATTGCCTTGAAACTTCACAACAATAAAACATAATTTTTTTCCGATTGTAAACTATATTTGTTTTTTTACTTGACAGAAAAATTAATTAAACAATGTATGAGATGGAAATTGCTTAAAATAAAAAATAAAGAAAGCTTTACGCAATTGTGTAATTATTTTTTATTTAGATGACATTTCCCATACACATGTTATTTGCTTCCATTTACAAATGTACAAGAAAATCATTGCAATTTGGAAAATTGCGCGACAATGGAAATAAGAAATAAATGAGCATTTGAAGAGAAAAGCGAGTTTTTGCGTTCAATGTAAAAACCTGGCTAATGTCCAGCTAAAGAGCCAACTTTTTGCACTACACTATAATATAATATTGTAAAAAATTGTAGAGAGAGAATTTCATTAAAGACAGTTACATAGTTATAATGAATTTGTGAAATCAAGCAAGTAACATTATAATGCAAATTCTGACATTTAAATTAATTGTTTTAAAAAACATAATTTGTTATTTAGAAAATAAAAGATAACAAGCCCTAGATATAAATAATATATATTTTATCCAAATTATAAAATACTTTTTACACACAAAGAAAGTTAATTGACTATATTCGCAATAAGTTGACACATTAAGCGTATGATTATTAATAATGTATAATAAGCCGCACGATAAAATTTCGCTAGAAATATGATAATTACAATTCGGATGTAACAACACTAAATAGAATAGTAAATTATATTAACGTTATTATTGCTGAAATAATCGCGCGATTCAAACTAACCACCACGCGCGTGTGCATGGTTATCAAATGGAAATAACTCTTTGGTGCAATCAGTTTAGTCACTTTGCTATAATTAATTATAAGTTCATTCTCACGAGCTTATTATTATATTACTTATATTATTACCGTCCCATCCGACGTAACCAAAATTATCAATACTATTATAAATTCATTAATATTATACATAATAATTCGTTATAATAAAATAATATTCGTCATTATAAAATTCGTTTGTAACATTTATTTCAATGTATGACAATTATATAAACACGTATAAAGATATTCGCGCACATATCTTCAAAAGCTTATTTAAAAGTTTATTATCACATCTCCGCAAATCAATGTAAAAATATACTATATTATAAATAGTTTTATAAAAATTTCATTTCAATATTTATGTATATACGACAATCGTAGTGCTCCAAATTATATGTTATATATAATTATATTTCAAAAAAATTTAATATATGTATACATCATTTATATGAAGTTTGAAAATGTAAACCTTATCGTGTATATAATTATAACATTTTATACAACAGTTATAAGCATCTCGGAATACTTCGTAGCATGTCAATGTCGCGTAAAATCGCTCAATATTTCTTCTCAGCCGAGCCAGCATGCAGCACCTGTGGTGTAAAACATCCCGCGCGCCGAGAGAGAAGGCAGTCTCTAAGTAGATAAAAGAGGAGCCTCATTCCATTAAAGATTTCAAAATATCCAATTAAAAGTTTCTCCTATGACATGAAGCTTGTCTCCCAACGTAGTAGAGGTAATATCCCACAAACGGGAGATTCTGTCAAGTCGGAATTAAAGTCGACCGTACATGAATTTAGAAAACTTGGACTCTCCCCTGATGGCTTAATTTCGTGGAACTATAAAAAAGAGAAAGGTCTACTGTGCGTGCATAAGTATGCGTTTTGCACACGCACACGCACACGCACGCACACACACAAATAAAACTCGTCACGTTTTCGCTCGTCGCGTATAACTGAAAACTTTCTCGAGAAAGACACCACGTCCCTCGCAGCCACGTTCCCTCGCGCACTGTTTGGAACGAGCGATCCGCGATAAGACTCACACGCTACAAAAATGCACCAAGTTGACAAGAAAAAGAAGGATCACGAACGACTATGGGCGAATGCAGCAAACTTTTCTTTGACGCAAAAAATCAAATCGGTAAAAAATCAAACATCGATGGAAATTCGGTACTCATTGAAGCAAGCTTCAATCGTATTTGTTCATGCTCGCTCGATTAGATTGAATCCTTGCAATCGTCGCAACCCCGACTATTAGACTGAACGTTATGCATCGCGGTCTTCTCGCGTGAGAAAAAAAAACACTGTCGAGAAACGCAACTCGGCAGCGTGAAGACTCCGAGTCGAAAAGCGGATACACGTCACATCGGAGGAGGCATTCGGTCTTCGGCAAGAGAAGCATAGGAGAATGTTCAGTGCAACGTAAGCATTCGCCGACTGTATTCAAGCGGTTCTTCTGAGCCAGATCGAACCAATCCTCCGGATTTCGCGGTATAGTCGAGAGAGTTTCGTAGCGAACGGCTTTCTAGCCGGCTGAGAAAAATATTTAAGGTACTTCGAAGTGGAGCGATGGCTACATCTTCCGTTAAAAGATTGCGCGGTCTTATGAAAGTCTCTTGAATTCACGCAAGAGTAAATTTTGACGTTTAACATAAATCTTTACATTTCGCTACTAAAATTTAAAATTATTGCAAAAGAGAATATAACCGTAAATCTTGAAAAAAAACAAAAAACGCGCGCGCGCGCGCGCGTGTGTGTGTGTGTGTGTGTGTGTGTGTGTAGTCCCTGCTATTGCATAAAATTTGAAGAATATGGATATCATATTTAAATTAACAAATACATTTCGTGTACTATGTAGAAAGCAAAATTTCAGCGAAATCTGCGTAGCTACAATTTTGTTGAAATGTAAATCTTTTCAATTACGTGTAATATATATACGCAAAAAAGCAAGAAGATATATATAACTGCATACATTTAACGATCTATTATTAGATTACGAGATATTCTGTAGTTCTATTATTAGATTACGAGTGTTCTGTATATGTTTCCGGCAACTGACTGAATATGTGCCGTTGCGTAATTACATTGAGAAAATGCTCGCAAAAATATTAAAAAAGTTATTCGAGATTCGTTAAATACAATATTCAACGTTATTAATCATGTTTCAACGCAAGTCGACAGATATTTTATTTCATTAAAAAAAGTATTTCATTAAAAAAAAACCTTTAGTTTTTTAAAAGAAGATCAGATTTTAAAAGAAGATTGAAATCAAAAATTTCTTTTCTTGCACCATATTTCCCATATCAGAAACATAATAAGATACAAGACAAAAAGTTACGAGAAACGAAATTCTAATTAAAATGCAGAAATATCGTGAGATATGAGAGACGATTCGCATGAATGAAAATATTAAAGTTTAACGGTAAAAGCGTTAAGGAGATAACGCGATTTCATGTCTCTGTTTATTATGCTCGAACAAAATGATAAAGTTTCTGAAATAGTTAGAAAAAGTTTTTTCGAAAAAGAAAAGACGGGAGAATCGTTTCAAGTAATGGCACGATGGTTTCGCGCGTAACAGAAGTTGCGTAGAGCCGGAGACGTTTCTTGTTTCCCGAGCTGCAACGTTGATTACATGGTAAAGCGAGAAAGAGGTATAAATGGGCGGAATGAGAAGAAGAAAAAGGACGAGATCTCCGCGGTGGCGGTATGACGAACGTCAGGTGGCACGAGGACGGAATATATTATAATTGCAGAAAGGACCGGATCTCGAGACTTCTTGGCTCGCTCGCTCGCTCGCGCTAATTTACTCGGAGCTATTCCCTCTGGTCGTCGCCGCCGCCGCCGTCGCGGTGTGGCCCATTTTTGTTTCAAAAGTTCATAAAAGATGGTTGAAAATCCACTTTGCTGCGACGGCCAACACTGTCGCGTTAACGGCTAACTTTCGCTATTACCGTATCGTAATCGCTGATACACTTAAACTTAATTCGGCTATGCGAGGAAGAAAGCGGAGGAGCCCTCCTCCAGTTCTCCGTTTACCATCTTCCTTCGGCGAATAGCCCGAGTCTCCTAAATTACCTTGAGACCGCCGCGGGAGTTTTTTCCGTGCCTCGAGCACGATTTACGAGGGCGTTCGACGGTCGCCGTGGGAAAGTGGGAAACAGAGGAGAGAGAAAGAGAGAGAGACGGCTGATCCTCTCACCATCCATTACCGGCACCGTCGCCACGAGGGATCCGCGGATACCATAAATCGCGTATCTATCGTACGGTGCCGAGGGCGGCGGCGCGCGCGACTCGACGATATTACAATGTGAATTATACGGCGTACGTTACAATACGATTGTGATTACGCGACACAATGCGCTCTCGGAACTGGCGGCTCGAATCGGATGTCTCGGCGCGGGATCGATCGATCGATGGATCAATCGCGTCCGCGTATTTCGGAGACGGAGTAATGATCGGTCGACGCTAATAGCGCCGGCGGGTCAATGGCGTGGAGAACAACGAAACGATTGCACGATAGCGGCCGCACGACGCGATAACGCGGCAGGTCGCTCGCGCTCGGCACGGCGGGCGGATGCAATCGCGCGTGCGATGTCCTGAGACACACCGCCGGCGTCGCGCCGCACGTGCGAATGCATATTTGCGCTCCGATGGCTGTGTTTTGCGCGACAATGATACACGCTTATCATCGTACAACAATTAAAGCGGCGCGTGCCGCGAGGGAGGAAATTGATTCGTTGCGCGCTGATGTTGCAGCAACTCGGTCGGAATTTCGTAATAAGCGCGTCTCGTAAATCCCCCGAGCGTCCCTTGGAAGAGAGACACCTGGAACTCGGAATATGTTTTTTTGTAAATTTTCCCTTGATACCACCGAGAGGTTGTTATAAATTACTCACCTTCATGGACACACCTCTTTCAGCGAACCTCTTTTGCGATCATGATTATTCAATTCAGGCATCATTCAGGCAGCATGTTTACACGATATGTCAATACGATTCCTCACGGGAGAAATAATGTTGCTGTTTGCGTTAAAAAAAGAAATAAAGGGTTGCTCGAACAAGCGGTCTGAATATATAACTGCAGTGGATTCGACAGTACACGAGTTTGTGTGTTAAGATAAATTGATGCAGGCATTATTCGATAACCGTATCCTTCCTCCGCTCTATGAT
Organism: Cephalotes varians; assembly: GCA_037157785.1. Classification (NCBI taxonomy): domain Eukaryota; kingdom Metazoa; phylum Arthropoda; class Insecta; order Hymenoptera; family Formicidae; genus Cephalotes; species Cephalotes varians. The sequence continues at coordinate 901,652 of JANQDE010000068.1, forward strand.
ACACATTATCAGATAATAATTAGATGTTTGCAACATACGCATTATCGTGTAAGATCGCGTTATTATTACAGTCAAGTCCAATTACACGCAATCGCATGTTGAAACATCAATTTGTACGTGCCGCCGGTTCGCGCGATCGTCGTGAACGGCCGTTTCATCGAGCTCGCATTAATACCGCATAATTAAGACGTATAAATAACGCATAATCACGTGTATCGCCGGTATAATAATTTATCGCAATTTGTACACGGTGAAGCCGAGAAACTGTTTCTTTTCCCTTTCGTCGAATAAAAAATTTGTCGTTCCACAAAATTAATCGTTCCGTAAAATTAAATATTAAAGAATAGAGTAATGTTCAGTTTTAACAAAGTTTTCTTAACAAAAATTCCAATCTAAATTTATTAAAAATCTGTTATTTGAAATTAAAATCAAACATTCTACGAGGTTTTATACATATTTGTGAGCTTTTCAATTTCACTGAAATTCACTAAAAATTCAAGAACTTTTGTAGATTTAAATTGATTAATATAATTGAAATTATTCTTTTATGTAAAGAATAATTTGACTGAGCTAATGTAGTTTTTTTTATTCAAACAAACAAAAAAATATTATACTCACTAATTATTAATTTATCTTTTTTTAACATAAATATACAGTATATATTTATGTTATCTAGAATTTTTAAAAAAATTTAAATGAAAAAAATTTATATTAACATTGCATAATAATTTTTCTATCGTTAAACTTGCCATAAAAATTCATAACAAATCATATGCACTGCGATACGGAAATATAAAGTTCATACAAAATTCTATACAAAATTCCGGAGAATGACATCTCAATAGAAGAAAATTGTGCTATTCTTAAAAAAAACGATCACGCGCAGCCGATGGAACATCGATCAACTCCTAAGAATTAAAGATGCAACGTGTACTACCTGCCTCGTCGCCCAAAGGAAAACGGCGATCAACGCGGATAACATCGCAAAATCGAGCTTGGGAGAGGATTCCGTGGAAAGGGGTATTAAATACGTGACCCGACTCGTTTTATCCTTTTCGTCGTTCAGCTTCCGAACCTTAAACGATTTCGCGTTAAGAAGTGTGAAATGAAACCTATCGTCGTCACTATGACTTTCATAGCGCGACTTCACTTCGAATTTGTTACAACACGTGTTAGTAGTTCGGAGAAAGAAAATTGGAAGGAATGGAGGTACACACCAAGTTTAACGTATCTTCTTCATCGTGCAACTAAAGTCGACTGTAGCTGTTGAAAATTTTCTCACCAACGTTCACATAAAAAATTGTTAAAAAGCGACGGTGGTGTGAATATCGTCACTCTCATCAAAACTGTCTCGTAACTGCAACTTGTTTTACACACTTTCTTCTTTTTTCACGCGAAAATTTGGAAGATTCTATGATACTAAAATGCGCATATATGAGCACACAAAATCGCTTCAAGACAAATTAAAAATTATTTTTTAAAAACTAACTCTGATCTATTTGCCTTCTTTAAATAAGATACATTTTCAAGAGAACAAGATGCGTTTTTAACGTTAGATCTTCACGATTAGGTAAAATGCGATATAACATTCATATAATATTCGCTCATTATTAATTATGATAAACGGAAGGATTCACTTGATGACGAGCATCGGCGATTATTCACGTCATGCGTGTATACACACACGCACACGCACACGCACACGCACACGCACACGCACACGCACACGCACACGCACACGCACACGCACACGCACACACACACACACACACACACACACACACACACAGACGTGCGCTTTATATATTGTATGATATAATATATATCAATTATAATTACGTACATATTAATAAATACGCATAATGCAGCATTTAGACAAATTCTAAATCAAATTTAAAACATAAGAAATGTGCAAAATTAGTTTATAGCTATTAGTTTACAACTTTTCTTTTTATCGCTTTATTTAATACTCGGAAATTAACAACCCATTTTCAGAATTTCGATATAAGAGAGTTCTAGTGTCTTTTCAAAAAGATCTAAAGTTCCTGATAAATAACAATAATAATAATTAATAGTAAAATCATAAATGAGCTCTCAACATAAAAATACAAATTAAAATTAATGACAATAAGGGCAAATAAGAGTAAACGGCGCAGTTATTCTGACGCAAGTTAATTGTTCGTATATTTGTAATAATTACATCCTTTCAAACATTTTGGCTTTATGCTATCTTTAGAATGATTGATGAATGACATTGATGGAGATCATTCTTCAAACAAATAATTACATAAACGAAGTCTCTGATTCACTGTAAGTGAATTCACTATGTTCAGAAATCTGGATATATTTCTCTTCATATCAACTGCCAGATTGATATATTCTAGTGTGGCTAAGAATGCATTATAAAATCAATGCACTAAATGCTAGATATTATTCCTCAATAAACGTTAGGGTTCTTGTCAACGTTTAATGTTCAAATGACTTTTGCTTCGAATGATTTTTGCCGTTTGCTCTCATTTGCATTTAATTTTAATTTGTATTTTCCTGATAAGTCTTGAGAAGAATTTTGATGACTAAGCGTAAATAAACAATCTAAAATAAATAAATATCCATTTTACGTTTCTTATAGAATCAACAATATTAAAATTCTGAAAATAAAGCGCTAGCTTCACTGTGCTTTAAGCAATTATAGTTAAATGTGCAAATATATATATATATATATATATATATATATATATATATATAAATTATGTGATGCAGATTATGATATATATATAAGTGAATTAAAAAATATCCGAGTGATATACGATACCTCACAGCTAATTTGAAAAGAATTGAGGAGAAAAGATAAACGAAAGGAAAATAAAGCAACAAAAACCGGGATAAACTGCATCCAACTGCGTACATCCTCCATAAATTTATCATCCATTTTTTTCAGCATATATCTACGTTACAATAGGATTATATTTTTTATTAATAAATTCGTCCTGCTAACGGCGCATTATACAATGTCTTTTATATACAAATCTTTGGCGAAGTGAATCTAGCAATGTTTTAAACGACGACGCTATTCAAATCGGAAACATTTAAAAAAGACGATATGTAAATATGATCTTTTTTACTGCTGGTATTAAATTCATTCGATGCAATTCTCTTTCATTTACTCATCGGTAGACTTCGATGTCTGCATGCAAATTATTAACTTTCATTCGAATTTGAATTCATAACTGTCATCTAACTTGATTATTTTTATCACAACTTTTTTTTAAATACAATCTACGTATTCATTTTAAAGTTTATTTAATGTTATACAAACATAACAGAAAGTTAAAAAAATTCTCCATTGTGAGTTTCTATCACGGTTTCTAATCATTTCGTATGCTGTATATATTATAATAATACATTCTATAGAACACAGAACGATATTTTTGAAACGCCAAACTCAAGAATTCTATCTCAAAATTCTATGCAATATTTATACGAAAAAGCAAAAAATAATATTTGTTCGAGCACATGATTAACGCTGCGTGATATTCTTGTCGGGAATGTTCACATCATTCTCACAACCATCTATCGTTCTTGCTTTTACTCCAGATTTTCACATGTTCGGCCGCGCGCGACGCGTTCGTGAGGTATATATAATATTTGGAATTTTCTGGGGAATTTAGCGGCACAACACTCGTGATAAATATCACATTTCGCCGAGCGAACCAGCCAACGGGCGGAGAGATTCATTCGAATTCATACCAGTCGTACGTATATCCGGCTTTACGATTCTCCCGGCACGAAAAGTTCGCGAACGTGCATCAACCGGCGAGGGTGAAAAATCACGAGGCATTCGAAAGGCGGGCGATGACATCGCGCTCGACGATTCACGCTCGAGGGGATACATGCCGCGTGAAATTCATTTGACGCACCATAACACAGTTTGACCAACAAATCAGCGACAATGCCAATTATTCCATGCGAACATCCGATACGATATGATAAATATAGCCCGTTAAATGTTCCATTTAGCTGTCATGCACGATTGGGAGTAGACGAAACAAAATCTGATTTTACGCGGAATCTTTTTATCTTGCAGAAGAATTCATTAAAAAGAAGAATTACTTTATCTTTACACTATCAAAATAATTATGTTCGAACCTTAAAAATAATGAGCAATTCTGCAAAAAATTTTCAAATTCTAGCAACTAGTTTGAGCGTTCTACATAATTATTTTGATAGTACAACAAAATTACTTTTCTGATCCGGCTAAAATTTTAGATCATTCAGCAAAACCGTTCTTTCCGTGTAATTTCATATTTAAATATTTCATATTTGAATATTCTTAAAGAAATCTTTTAAATTATTTTATACAAAATTATATCACGATTTAATTAAGAACGTTTGCTCTTATCACTTTATATTATTTTTAGATAATATAACAATAAGATAATATAACAATATAACAATAAGCAAACTAATTTCAGTTGCGAAGAAATAATTCGTCTGCAGAAAGAATTCTGCAGATTAGTAATTAAAGATATCCATTAAAATCTAAAGATATTTATATAACCTCTTTCATTTAAGATTTATAAATTCATGCAAATATTTCCGACAATATATGTTACACTTACTATTTGGGTCGTGTATCCATCGTTTCTTGTCTCCAACTTTCATTATGCGGGGATCATCCTGAAAATAAGAAAGACATGTTAGAAAAGATCGATTTCATATCCTTACGCTAAAATCTTATTTTTAGATATAACGGGACACACGCAACATATAGACTCGTCGAAGGCTGTTATTTTCGCATCGTCACGGAATGAAGGGTAAGTGGCGTTTTGCGCCAAAATGCAGTTCGATTGATGCGGTACGAAAGTTGTCGGATATATACGTATCCACGTGAACGAAGAATATGACGAACGATCACTCGTCACGTGCACGAAATTCAGGGTTGCCTGATAAAATAAGAACGCGTAATCTGTGTGCTCGAAGTTCAGGCCGAGGTCAGAGGTAAAAAGAGAATAGGATTCGGAAGGGGCATGTCGGGATTAGAAGGACGAAAGGGAACGAGCTTGCGGAGAGCTCGCGTGATAGTTCACGTGCCACTTTGCAACACATACACACATAAAATTCGCAGATAATATCTAAAATACCAATGGGAAAATACGTGAAATGTAGGTTGCTGACCACGCTCTAAAGACTGACCGTAAGTTATTGCACAGAAAAAAATTAGTCTTAAATAGAATAAATATTCTCATATATAAGTAAAAATATTATAATCTTAGAAAGATTTTAATTTTGATTTGATTGAATTTGTATTAATACAAGCAAAAGTAATACTTGCATCAATAAAAATTCAATCAAATCAAAACTAAAATCTTCCTAAGAAGATTATATTATTGCTTATATATGAGAATATCTATTTCATTTTAAGACTAATTTTTTTTCTGCGAGGTAAAATAACGCAATCAAATCAAAGGAAGAATACTTCGTATAATACCGTACATTAAATCTTACGAAATTATGAATTCTTTGATTAATCGACGCTGTAAATAACATCGTCCGATGTTCGGATGCAATCATCGGATGAATCATCGAAGAATTAGAATATATACTCTCTAAATCAAAATCAGTGATATTTCACTGATTTCAGTGCTATACTTATAACTATATCAATCAGTGAAATATGCATTGTCTTTCATTAATAATACACTGATTTTGATCAGTGAAACTACTCCTCTCTTAACCAAAATCGCTGAAAAACAGTGAATATTCACTAATGATCACAGTTATAAATATAGCACTGCAAATCAGTGAATAATATACTGATTCCGATTTAGAGAGTACATATATAAAATTTATAAGATACACATATATCTCACAAGACACATAAAATTATAGAGTTCTATCCTAAAATTTGAATTATAAATTGACTAAAAAGTAAATTTTTATATTTCTTTTCCAATAGAATATGTGTGATATCAAAAAATAGAAAAATAAGAAACGTAATTGTACTTTATAACAGATTCAGTCTGTAATTCTGTTATTTAATGCAACACATATTTTATTGAAATAAGTTTTCTTTTTATCATTATTCATGATATTTTAACATATATTTAACATACATTTTTATAATTTTTCATTATTCTGTTTTTAATTTGATGTTCATATTAAAATTATGGTTTGTGTGTTGCAAATCGTCCAGCAAATGTAATAATTTTGTATTTTTATGCTGTTGATATTAAAGATATAAAGATATCACAAGAAAACTATAATATCATGCTGCATTCTCTCTAAGAGGTGCGCAAACATTTTTTACATATATTCTTTTCACGTGCAGAGAAAAGGCAAGACTGGCTGTAAGAAGAACATACAGAAAAATTCATATGAATAATGTAAATGTCTATTTTCTGGTTTCCTTGGTTTTTTTTAATCCTTCGCGAAGCAGAAGGATTTAATTTTTTAAACACATCTTGCGTGCAGCATTTATTATAAATAATGATAAAAAAATATTTATTTTAATAAAATGCATTACATCAAATAACAGAATTGCAGACTAAATCTGTTATAGAGTACAATTACGATGTATTTTGTGATATTTCTATGTTTTAATATCATGTTTTATTAGAAAAGAAATATAAAAATTCACTTTTTCAACAATTTATACTTCAAATTTTAGGATAGAACTCTATAATTTTATGTCTTGTAAGACATATATGCGTTTTTATAAATTTTACATGGTGCACAAATTTTATATGCAATTGTAAATATATTTTATATTTATCTGAAAAGAACAGTTTTGTTGAAGTATCTAAAAGTTTAACTGGATACAGATTTGAAAATAATTTTGTTTGGATCATCAAAATAATTATGTAGGACGTTCAAACTAATTACTAGAATATTTTTGTAGCTTTATCATCAACGTTTAAGTATTACATAATTATTTTAATGGCCCAACAAAATTATTCAGATTTGTATCTAGCTAAATTTTTAGACACTTCAATAAAATCATTCTTTTTGTGTATAATAAAATGTACGCCGTTCAAAACTGCTTCCATTCCAGAAAATCAAACTGGGACATAATTTTCGAGAGTTCTCAATAAGTTTTAGAAACAAAGTGTGAGCTTTACACTCTTACACTCTTTACACTTTTACGACAAAGATAGTTATAAAACTTCGATTTGAGGATCGAAAGAAAATTTATCGGCGCGGCAAATAGACCAGGCGTGATCACAAAGTATCGCTGCTTCCCTCTAATTGTACGGCGACGTCCATTCTGCGGGATTACCGGAGTGGAGCCGCGACAGGAAGTGCGGCGGGCCGCGCGTCACGAAAATAAATGACACGTATAACACGCGCCGAACGTTACCCCGAACAAATGGCCGCTGTAAACAGCTGTACGGTTCGCGCGAGGAGATGTCGGCAACGAGAAATGAAAACACACGCGCGGCTACGAATTTTATTTCGCAGCCAGCGCAAAAATAATCGCGCGAGATATGGAGATACTTTCGCGGGAGGAAGGGGGAGGGGGAAAGGGGAGTCCAGCAAAAAAGTCCTGCGAAAATAAAAGTCGCGCTATTATGAAATTACGAGGTCTACAAAAAACAGAATCGAGTATCGGATGATATTCGTTGTGTCGCGTTTTACAATGGGATACACGGCAAGAGAGTGGAAACATCGACGATGTTCCGCGACAATTATAAAATGGATAAGAAACGATTCGGTCATCATCGGCTGAAGCGGAAAAGACGAAAGTCGAAGAATTATATCCGATTTTGGGAAAAAGTCGATCGAAGATCAACGTAATTCTTCTGAAATTTCAGGGGCCGTCGAGAAGCCGGCGCGACGAGTCGCGATATGTTTCTCTCCGTTAACGGACGTACGACCTAACGCCCTGTTTTATCCCTGCGAATCGCGTCTGACAAATAGTCCACTGCTTCACGAAGCCGTCGCCTGGTCTCTTTACTGTTGCGCTGTTTTATTGGCGCGAAATATTTAGCGGAGTGGAAAAATCGCGATTCAGCGCGATTTACACAATTTCGTCGACAATCGCGCCTTCGTTTTGTTTAAATAACCGTCGAATCCTTAGAGTTTCATTCATACTCGCTTTTAACAGTTGATTGCGTAAAATATAGCATTACAATATTTGATTTTAATAAAATATATAATGAAATATATATAATCTTTTTCTTTTACTATATTTTAATTTATAATCATAATCACAATCTGTTTCATCATGAAATATAACCTATGTATGCGTGTGTGTTATGTTATCTAACTTATTTAAGTTTTATATAATATAAAATTTTCAATATAAAGTAGTATGTTGAATACATCTAATATTGTATTACATAAAAATATTACAATAAAATCTATCTGATTGTAAAAAATATAAAAAATATCTCATTCTGGCTACTCACATTTAATTTTGGAATAAACTTTATCAAGAAAAAGCGATTATATGGAAATTTTGAAATATTTTCTACTATTTATAGATACTATTTTCAAAAAGTGTTTACACAATTGATTATATTACTGAACATATATACATCCAGTAAACACTAAATAATAGTAACGTACAGGGTGATTCAGAACAACCTCGCATCCTTATAAAGACGTATTTCTGAATAAATTTGCACTGTTCTTTATTATTTTCTTCGAAAAAAAAAGTGTAAATTACGTAATTTTGATGTCATATCTTAATCTTATATATATTAAAAATGACAAATTTATTCTACTCTAATTACGTAAATTAATTTCTGTTAACGGAACATGTCGCTTCAGGACTTTATTGTCTAATTTAAACTATGATAAAATAGTATTGTAGAAGCCACTTGGTAAATAAAATATACACCGGTTGCGCGGAGATCGGGCGAATTTGCCGACAAATAGGAAAACTGCGGCGAATTCCGGCTTTTACCGTTGTTAAATTTATCGCGTTGCCGGATAAAGCTGAAAAACGGGCGGAAAATGCCGAAAAAAGAGCGAAAGAAAGAGGTGTGACCTGAAAAGTCGCCTTACCGCGGACTGGTCGCGCGCAGAAAATAGAACGCGTACCCAACGTTTGAAAGAAAATAGCGGTGTCGTAAAGAGTTTTATAACGCGTCGTAAGTGTATTAACGTCTACGTCTCAAAGGATGTCACTATAAAAGTCACGATCGTTTCTACAGAAACGAGACTCTACGATTTATCCGTTTGGAGAAAATTAAGAATTTCATTGCATCACGTGTCAGCTCCGTATACGCGCCGTACAATATTTAATACAAATATTTATTTATTTATTTACTTATTTAAATAATACGTATGATTAATCGCGCTATTTGTGAGTTCGATATCCAGTTTATATTTCTATCTACTAAAATACTGATATATCGATATACGCCACCTTATCCATAATTTTCGCTATTTGTATATCTAATAAATTGCTGTAGTACATACATCGTATAACCCACATATTTATTCTGGAAATGCGACGGGCTTTAACGAACTGTTTTTATAGGGGTCGCACTACACAGAATGAGATAGAGATAAATACGCAATATCGCAACAAGCGAAGACTCGAGATTAATGCTATAAAATAACAGGAAATGCAAATTGCTGTGTATTTTTTCGCAATTATAAACGCATTGCATAAACACAAAACTTTTAAGTTCTTTATAATGTATGAATATATTAGTAACGTCAAATCTCATAGTCGTGCATACCTAAAATTTTGAAAGACAACAGTACACTTACATGTTCATTGGATATCCTATCTCTGCAAATAATATTACACGTTGCCGCAATAAACGTTACCGCGCGCGCAGATGCGATACGCGAAAAAAATAAATGTCCGACTCGTAGCTAGTTGCTGCAGCTTGCCAAGTGCAACAAGATCGGCTTCCCGCGCATCGCGTTCATTAACAAAATGTGCGTCTTCTGACATCCGCATCTCTCTCGCGCGCGCAGAACCAACAACCGCATGCATCTGCGCGAATGCATAACCGCTCGCTTTGTAATTCTGTTACTCTCCAACCGGAATAATTCGCCCCACTTTTCCTCCGCACATGACTACGTATGAATTATTAGCGGCCGCCGAAATGGCCTTTGAAGTTTGCGAGGCTGCTTTTGGACGGGAGCGGCTTAAACCATGAGCTGAACAAAATTAAATCAATTCCGACCAAACGAACTTTTCATCTCGATGTCACCGTCTTGAATTTCATCTAAATTGCGTACGCGATACGCTTTAGAACCGTACATATTTTATACAATTATGTAAAACCGAAGACCTGCATTTATCTGCCTAGCCCATTTGAATGAAACGGCGAGCTATCAGATTCCGCCTGAAAATTACCAATAGCACCGCAATCAATCGTACGATTGTGCACATAGTGCATTTAATTGTTACAGGTGGATGGACTAGACATTAATAAATCGTATTTATCTTCTGGCACATATTGTGTAATATTGAATAATATTAAATTCTATATAAATAATATTAAATAATATTATATAATGTAAATAATATTAAATTCTATATGAAAATAGAACACCGCTGATCACGTTTAACAATTTTATAAATCACAACAAAGAAACGTCGTAACTTCAGAAATCTGTTAGTTGATAATTTTAAGGAAGAAAAGAGAAGATAATTTTTAGACAGAAAATAAAAAATCGATATAGCACTCGTTGATTCAATGTTACATAGCTTTTATCTTTGTGAACACAAGAAGATAAATGTTAAACATTTGCATTGTACATTGCTAAATTTTTTCGCTATCTCTAACAATCTTTATGTTGACTGATTTATCATTGTCGAGCTTTGTGATAATTCTACGTAGAGTAAATTGCGCAATTAATTCATTCCTATACATTTATTGTTAGAGTTAAACTCACTTTAGAAGATCTAAAATTCAGGATAAAATTCTATTTATAATTTTGTGCATTATTATAATTTTGTGCATTATGTATTCTAATGTGCGTGCGCGCGCGCGCGCGCGCGTGTGTGTGTGTGTGTGTGTTTTAATATATATTTCATATATATTAAATATGTGTAAATCTAGCTCTTCAAATGGGGTTCTGTGTCTGTAACATATACATATAATTATAAACAAAGTTCTATTCTGACGAGAATTATAGATTGTCTAAAGTGGGTTTAAATCTTGAACACAGAACAAAATTAAACATAAATATATGATACGTCTCAGGCGGCGCCAGATAATACAAATTGCATCGAGTTTCTGTGGTATATGAAAAATAGTGTCCCATACTGTCCCAAAGGCAATTACGTATTTTACTCGTTCATCTTATTTATCTGCGCTTTATACAAGGTAAATAACAAGATAAATAACATTTGTTTATCGATCGACCGTATACCGCTCTGGGCTCAATTCGTTCAATCGGCCAGTTAATCCATTTTAAAAATACTGATTAGCGGAGAAGAAGTTGGACGAACTTTTCTGGTCGAATAAATAATCCAGTTTTTTCCTTCGCGCGTCCTATATATACCGTTTGGTTTCGGACTCTTGAAGAAAACGTTACGCAAAAACGCTACATTGAGAAAAAGAGAACATGTTCATGGAACTTTAGCAATTATCCTTATCTCTTATACTCGGTTCTTCTTCCTTTGCTGTCAAATTTCGTCGTGCATAAAAATGCGACAATTTTTACGGTCCTTGTTTCTAAAGTAAGTACGCTAATATACATTTAATTTAAATTTTAGGTTTCTCTATTAAAACTATGTCTATGATATTAAAACTCGTGCACGTGCTAAATTAATGAATCTACACGATCGTACACTTTTAATGACTCGAGTATGAAAATGTTCATATGCATGAGAAGAACGGTTTTGCTGAAGTATCTAAGAATTTAACTAAATACAGATCTGAAAATAATTTTGGACTGACAAAATAATTATGTAGGACGCTCAAGCATAATGCTGCAAAAAATTTTGATGAAATTCTAGTAACCAGTTTAAATGTCTTACATAATTATTTTAAACTTCCAAACAAAATTATTTTCAGATCTGTAAATTTCTAGCAAAATTTTTAGATTTTTCGGCAAAATGATTCTTTCCGTATAGACTCAATTTTCACGCTATTAATGTTATTGTTATTAATTTTTATTCAATGTAACGTTGCTCAGATAACATAGCATTGCTCAGATATCGCTTTCAACTGAAATATGAGTTTCTAAAGTATGCTAGGTATCGTAAAAGTATCACTAACTATTCTGATCACGTTTTCACAATCGCACGACGTCGACGTGATAATTTTCAATAAAGCGCCTGTATTATTAGCGGACACGAGGCTTCACACGAGTTTGCCTTACAAGTTGCGAGCCGATTGCTCCCGCGAGATAGAAGAAAATCGTTTCTCGCGCCACGCCCATTATCAGTTTCTTTCGATCGGGTGAGCGCGAAAACGCGAATCTCGCTTTCCCATCGCGGCTCGCGTGAATTGCAAAAAAGGATGGCGGGGATTTAGGTTAATCGGCTGCGGGTCCTCGACTGCAACGGCCCTCGAGGGCCACGAAACGGCTTTGAAACGCAGCCAAGAGCACGAAATCGTTCGTTCGCTCGCTCGCTCGCAATCGCGCGGACGCTACGTCCGCGTAGTCGCGGAAATTTCTCTATCCGATTAACGCTGACAACCGCTTAAGACTCTTCAAAGGCTGCGCGAATTGACTCGTACTCCGGATGGCGACGCGAATCCCCCAAGTTCGTTGCGCCGCCGAGAATCCCGTGGATTATGCGAGTCCATAAATATTACTTCCGCGATATCGTAGAACGCAAACTCCAGTAATGGAGATATGGAAAAGCAGCCGAGGTGCGAAGAAGAAATCGTCCCGAGAAATTTCATTCTCGGGACATTACAGAAAGGTAGCTTAACAACTTGCGATAACTCGATGGAAATTTTATTATACAGAACAATTATTTCCGCAGAGAGCAATTATTGCAGTATGTTTTATTCTCTAAGGCTCACGTTAGATGATTTATAGCTCGTGTCAGAATTCAGAACGGAATTCTATTTATAGTTTTATATGCCGTGTAACACGAAAATTGTTTTAAGAAACCAGGACATGTACATATATTAAATGTATATCATATAAAACTTACTTTGGACGAGTTACAATTTGCACCTATGTAAAATATATATGATAAAATAAGATACATTAAAAGACACAGCATAAAAAGTTAGATAAGATAAATATGAAAAGAATGATTTTGCTGAAATATCTAAAAATTTATCTAGATATATCTAGATCTGACAATTATGTAGACTCAAGCATAATAAGCAATGCTGCAGAAATATTCTAACAACCAGCTTGAGAGGTTTATATAATTATTTTGATAATCTAATAACATTATTTTCAGATTTGTATCTAAATAAATTTTTACTACACAAAATTTTAATAAGATGTTATTAAATCTTAGTAAGAAATTTTGAGAAACGAGTAACAACGAATTAAATTTTAGATTAACAATAAAACAAAATTTAATTAAACGAACAAGGAGTAGGATGTAATAGTAAATACTGTGAAAGAAGTACTGTGAGATGTATAAGGCTTTGCGTGTACTCTCTAAAGATAAGTTCGTACGAGGATTCATGTAAAGATTAGCACTACCGCAGTGATATCGTAGTTCAGAATCCTTAGCTTATGGCAATCTTATTCGACTGTTGGTGTAAACTTAACGTGCAATGGTATTGTTATATTATAGTGCGGAAACTTGCAAGCTTCAAACTCCGGCAATATTATCGCGTTATGCCGGAACGAGGCAGCAGTTGAGGAAATATCATTTAAATATTTTCATTTAATAAACCAAGATATTTCGACAGAGAATGCTCCTTCCGGAGAGAAATATGACGGATGGAAAGTTGAGTGCGAGATAAATTACGTTCAACAAGTTTATAAAACTTTTTATATGCACCATAAAAAAAAAGATTTTAAGAGAAATTATACGAAATTTTATTGTAATTTCTAATAGTTGATAAGAAAAAATAGTTTGTAACACTTTATGTGATTCACGCTACATAAATTATGTTCACGATTTCTCGATAGAATGTCTAGAACTTTGTTCGTTGAAAAAAGTTTTGTTTCAAAAGAGAAAAAGAAACTTGGTATGCTCTACAATGACAATAATGTTGTATAAATAATTTGTATAAGATGCTCACAAATTTAACGATTATTAAATAATACAAAAGTGTAAATAATCAAACGTAAATCTAAAAGTATCTGCATGTTACAAAATATCCACATTTATAATTTTTTAATAAAAAATATATTTATTTTATAATTTAATATTTATTATATTATATTATTATATTATAATATTATAATATTATATAATATTAATATTTATTTTAATCAATCAAGACAATAAATGTGTACATGATTAACTTACTGAAAAATTTTAGAATTCATTTCAAATTGCACAACATAATTCACGTTTACTATTTTGCCATAAGCAGAGCTTATTATAAAATATTTCTCTGCCGTGTATCACATTTTTTTAAACATGCAATTTTTACATTCTTTCATAAATGGAAGTGCAGCGTCGTCGTTTTATTTATCGTTCCACTGTTTTTAGCAAAATTGTTCTAGCTACAGGCGTTTTTCATTTACATAGTTGAAGTACTGAATGTTATTCCGCGACACGCTGACAGATTTGTAATTGCCCTTTACTGAGTCATTACTTGGTATTTTTTTTCGTTGAAATTTTATAATTTTTATATTTATAGGCAGATTTTTAATTTTTTCACTGCAATTTCAATATTTTTATGTTGACGAAACAAACCTCGCCGGTCGATGAAACGCGGCGAAATTGAACAGCAATTACGATTTGTAATAATAGTTCCTGTATTTTCATGAGATATTCGTCCGCGTTCCATCATCTAAAAAACGAAACTGCATTTCCTCGATAATTGCCAGATACTGTCGAGAACGCTGGGAATGTGTTTCGCGAAATGTTTCGCTACATCCCCTAAACGCTATGATACCTTCTAGTACGGATCGTAAATTATTATCATCAACATTGTTTGTTGACGGAGATGCACGGACTTTAACGCGAACTCGCGCTCATGGAAGATGATGATCGTGGCGAAGCCACAGGCAACCGCGCTTAACCGAATACTGGGGTGAGAGGTCATCAGGGGTGAGTCTCCGCGGAGACCGAATTGCAGCGGAATGTCGCAGGGTCCACTATAAAATGCATTACCTCCGGGACATTCGCCATCGCGCTACGACCGGCTATATTCCTTGCTGGCGAGCGTTTCTACATCGCGCGCACGGTCGTTGATCGTAAATCAGCTTATCGATATCACCGAGTCGCGTTACTCTTCCCACCCTCTCTCGTCTCGCGACCAACCCCCGTCTCCAGTGTCCACTCTCTTTATTCTCTTCGTGCGAAAAATCGTGTTGTCATTTCGTGCGACAAACCGACATGTCACTCGTAAAGTCGCCGAGACACGATGTAAATCCACAATGATTTATATAATTAGCGTACATAATATATAGCGTATACGTTGTGATTTTATATAATCTTGGCAGGTTCGTGTATCTCGGCAATTAAAGATTCTTTGAACAAACTAAAGATGTGAATATCGTTCTTATTCAGTCATGTTTCTAAAATTACAAGATTTACATATACGACCTGTAATTGGTGTCAGAATTCTGTTTATAATTTCTTGTGTCATGTAACACGAAAAATAGAAGAATTAGAAGACTCGCGTATACGTTGAAGCAGATATATGCATTAAAATATGCATATAAAATTTTGAATGGAATTATTATGAACGGAGTTCTATCTTGAATTCTGACACAAATTATGAATCATTTAAAAATCGTTTAAAGATTTCGTCTTTAAGTAGAAAGTGAGAATAGACATTTTTTATAATATATGTTGTAACTACATTAATAACATATATTGCAATATGTATAGTCAATAATAAGTTAAACTAGATTACTATACGAATAATATAAGTACAAGAGAAGCGCCAAACGATTAAGGTTGAATCTTGATGCCAATACTGAAAAAAAATGTTTTGATTATTCAACAAGATACATATGATAGAATGCATTTTGAAACATTGATTTTGAATACATGATGAAACCAAGCAGAATTTCTAATTATCATAATAAGACTCAATATTTTACAACTAGAACGTTTAATATAAATTTAACTATAAAGATTTGATTAGTGTTTTCCAGTTAAATCTATAAAACTTTTAGTACATTCACTAGACGTTCCCTGCGAGCAGTACGCGACACCTCCGCTAAACAGAGATGGTGCTATTTCTGAAGCAAAAAACCACACAAAATGAAATAAGAGCATTGAGATTTTTTATCGATATTTTAATAAGATTCTCTCCTCTTTAGTAGGAGTAAAATTGGGTTCAAAGACGAAAGTAAATGAGAGATGTATTTAACACAGTACAATTTTTATAATTTTGTACAAAAATTAATTCAGGAACTTGATAATTCTTGAAAGTTATATACTAAGATATAATGATGATACCTGAAATATTATCAGAAATACTTGTAACTTCATTGAAATTACGTATACGTTAGCTAATCATTACAACGATTAATTTGATCATCAAGAAATTCTGGTGTTAAATAGGAAAACATTAATCAAACTCATCTGGTAATTCTTGAAGAATACTGATACAAGAATACTGATTTCATTTTCGAACAGACATATTGATTGAGTTTACCAGATTTTTAATTAATGCAACCAGATTTTTTTTTCCAATGTAATAATATTTTTATGTAAATTTTAAATATATTTTCTGTTCTGTAAACAGCGCCTCGATTACTATCGGACAAGTACGTACAAGCACGTACGTATAGTACTTGTTACACGCAGGCAAATTTTATATTTTCGCAGTTTTTTAACAAAGAATTTTCTAGGTTTTTTATCAGAAGAATTTTTTAAAAATACTCTCTTAAAAGTTCACATAAAAATCCAATCTATCAAGATTTGTTTTTCAGCCAATAAATCAATCTATGTAGACAAAGATATATAAAATAAAGATTAAAAATAAGAATCCAATTCGCAGTAACTCGTTTATCCCAAATGCAGTTATCAGTGCACTTCTATCAAACGCGATTTGTCTTATTCTTCAATTACGTTTATATCCATTATTTAATCTAATAATTTGTTGCTGCTTTACTATCTTATCGTGTATCGATAGTACACAATTTCACCACTAGATTCCATCAATTATTCACGCATGTATTTTAGATTTATATTTTATTATACTTCCGTAGTAAATTCATAAATTGCCGCGTATGTAAAATTGATGTTGCTTAGAAATTTATTAACGATATATATTTTGCTACGATCGCAAATCTTTCGCAACTTAGATCGCAGATTGTCGCAAAGGAATTCCGAAAGAAATGACGTACGTATAGGTTCAACCAAAGCCGTCGAAATACGGCGCTAGTGTTTTCTCAGCCAACTTTCTCTCCGTTAGCGTTTCAAAGAAAATCTACTTTTAACATTCTTAATGTCTGGATCCTTTTTTAAAGGGTTTCCCTTCCAAGCAAGTCCTCAAAGAACAACGAACAACAAAATCTCTTTTCGCGTTGTTACACCAGCTGTGTCTTCCTGTCGATATTTATCTCTAAATTAGCCCATTAGTTCAGCAAAAGAGATAAATTCCGAATAATTAACTTTCTTTAAAAGTCAGAAAAAATCTAATTTTAGTCTCCATTACTTATCCAAGGAATTATTATA
>JANQDE010000068.1:924358-1081748 GCA_037157785.1 Cephalotes varians
ATTAAGTATATTTTCAAATATTAATAACCGTAATTGTACGTGTGCTTTCGAAAAGTTCCAGGTAAATTCCTTTCATGGAAATGATCGTCCATATAGATATCTTTCAGAGAACATATATCACTGAGCCATGCAAGCAATCAATTTTTTTCGTCTTTTTTATGTTCATTTACAAATTCTTGTATAAATGTATAATCTTTTTGTATTATATGCTAATAAAAATGACGGGTTTCTTCATTGAAGTGATATCTAGGTCACATTTCGATCTATCTATTCACCACATAATAGCAGCAATTTTCCGGTTGTCATTCTGTATGTCAAATACATACGTTAAATACGTGACTATAATAAAAAGTGGAATAAATTTAAAAGTCTGTAGTCTTGGATGCTTATTTTTCAATCCCAACTGAATACGAAAGGGATTTAGACAACTAGCTGATTTCGCTGCCACAAATGCGTTAACTAATTTTTTCCCTTTTTAGATAAGACGTCAACTCACACGCGTATACGACATGCGACAAATCCGGTTTACGTGGCATCTTTAGATATTGCTCGCTTCATTATTTTTACATTAAACGATTCCCTTATTTTCTGCCGGTAAATACACCTATTACGCTTTTATGAATCGAATCTTACGCGACTTACTGGCAGCAGGATCTATTTTGTCTCTTTCGATTCGACTTTCGTAGCCACGTCTAGTGCACTTACAGTTCAAATGAAAATAACACAGTTCCCTATACGGAATCAGTTTACACATGGACTTTTCACGTCAATTTAAGGCTAAACAAATAAGAGCAATAAGAAACGAAAACATCGGGAAGAATTGCGGAATTGTTAAGTAAATAAAGTTAGTGTTTACACATAAAGTATCATGTTAGCTCTAACTATATATTTATGCAGCTGTCTGTAGCAACTTTTGATGCAATTGTCAAATAAAAAATATATTAACGAAAAAATATAGTATAAATATACTATTTAAAATGTGTTGATATTGCAAACTAATATTTAATTAACAATTTAGTTAGTTATATAAATATCGCTTAAAATGATAAATTCAATAAATAAAAGATATTATTTTATTGTTTGAAGCAACAATAAGTTAATATCGACGAATATGTGAATATACAACTAAATATACATAAGTCTATTCTGACAGAACTGGATCTCAGTATTATTTTTTTAGTAATACTTTTTTATTATTTTATTCATAACGCACACATATTTCATGTACCATACCTTGTAAAATGAATAATATTTGATATTTAAAACAAAAAAATAAAAACCTTACACAAGCTGTGTACATCGCAAAATTGCTATTGTTATTAAAAATTAGATTTCACTTGGATCAAGTTTACGAATTAATTCCTGACGAGCTTTACTTCGGTAGAAATTTAATCAGTCTAATCGCCGGGGCTAACCGGAACGTTCGACTGTTAGAGAGATTTAAAAATTATGAAAAATGTAACGACTGCCAATATAAAATATTGGCACGCGAAAAGTCGGTCGCGCGAATTCATTCGAAGAACATATAGTAAATATTGATTTTCCGTTCAAGACCGCCCTGCAGATGTAAGGATGATGAACCGAACGCATCCGCCGAAAATGCAGTACTGCTCGTAGGAAGTAGTAGGTCGGTAAAAATCGATGCATTTTCCAGCAACAAATAAATTCTTGATGACAGTGCCACGCCGGGGTACAACACACTCGGAAATAGAATACTTTCGGCTCGTCGCTTTCCCGTGGCGATTGCGCATCGGCAAATGGAAATGTCTCCCGACCTCGCGTACCCATTTTCATCCGCCAACTTTGCGGAAGGTCAGCTCCATGTAACCACAAAACTTTGTATGTTTACATATATCTTCGGAGGCCGTTCACAAAGATCGATCTTTTCACCTTAGTCGCGGAAATTGAAGAAACTTGCGGAATATCGCGATCGATATAAATTCGACGTATATTTTTATCGTTTTCTTACGATTAAGAACGAGATATCGTCGAGGCTGATCGCTGAAATCTCGAAAGGGATTCGAACAACGGATCCGCAACAAAATGTTACGTGAACGTTGCGACATATCGACAGGTTTTCGCGAACGTTGCGAAACGTTCGCGACAGGATATCGAAGCGGAGGATGAATAAAATGACCTCGTCGATTCGACTCGCAATAACGGCTAAAGTTCGCGCGCGACTCAGGCCGATACGTCTTAAAGTCCCGTAAAGCTCCGAAAAATCGACTGACCGATGAGTTTTGGGATTGCTTTTGCCGATCTGTGCCACTCGTGAACCAAGGAAAATGTGATAAGTTACAGACAGCCTGCAAGCACGACATCAATGTATGCACAACGAACGGGAAAAAGGATGGGATGAGATGAAAGCAGTTTACAAAGCGGCAACATTATCCGCAAGAATTTGAAAGACTGAAAGCAATTCCGTTCCTTGTACACAAAGGAGGGATCTACGCTTTATTGACTCCGAAGCTCATCCTGTCCGTGCAACGAGACGGGGATGCGATAGCGAAGCGTGTTTTCGTAAAACACCGTGGAACACATCCTAATCCTCGGAAATTGTATCAGGAAATGCCCGAATCAGTCAATCCGCAGCGTGGCGAACGGTGCGTTGCACGCAGCAAATTAAATTCCCTCCTGACCACGGTGTCCCAGTTTGCTCAAAACAACATTTTTCAGCAATTTTATTGTACGTTCTGACGCAGAAATATCGGGGCGTTTATATCTACATATAAATATTTCACGACTATTTCGACGGAAAGTCGGTTAATTTAGATTTCATATATAAAATAGATAAAAGTTTAAATTTCGTTAAATTTGCTGTAATAAGAGAAAAAAAATTGTATTTTGCACTGTACAAACTTTGATAATAAGCTTTAAACATAGAACACTTGTCAGTGCTAGAATATTTCTATCGCAAAGAATAATTCTGGATTCTTGAGGATGAACTTGAGAACGATCGATCAGTCTCATCGTCTCAGGTTTCCATGAATTCAAGGTCGTTTAAAAATTGCAATTTAATTAATGCATGAACTGGAAATTGTAAGATTCACAGAAATATTATTAGGATCCATCAAGATCCGCTTTGACCTTCTTCGCTTATTAAAGCATGCTGATGTTATTTAATTGATGTAACTTACTACAGATTCTGATTTAAAATAATTTTAAAAAAACAAAACATAAACAAAACTTAGTTTGCAATAATCTCTTTCTTTTATAATAGAAATAAAAAACAAAAACATAGTAATTAATCAGTAATATAAAACAGTATTGTTATCTTAATAAACGCAATGCATCTGTAAACAAATATTTGAATGCCAAGTATGTGCCAAGTATCGAGATATCAAAGATCCCAAACAAAATATAATATATTTTAATATTTATATTAAATTAAAAGAGTTTGTGTGCATTTTTTCTCAGTTGTATTCAAGTTTCACTATATCGCTGTTATTATATACTAATTGTAAACCTGATTTGGTGATCAAACATTGCAATAATCAAACCATCCATTTTACGAGAAGAACTCATTTACGGAGAGATGTCCGCTAGTACTTCTGGATAGGACGGCCCTGCCGAATCAGTTAATCGCGCGAGTCAAGATGTTCAATTTTCACGACACGAAGCAAACGGGCGACCGATTCGACGATGTCCCGCAGGTAAAGCAAACAGAAAGCGAATTCGAACGGATGACGATGTCAGGAACAAGGATATCCGGCCTGAGATACTCGGGACCGTTAGATTCCCGTTGGACGAGACAAACAAACCTACCGACACGACGCAACTCCGAGGAACTGGAACTGAGGGAACGGACATAAATGGATTTGCTAGGACGAAATTGCGAAACGACAGGAAGCGACGGCCGAAATTCACCACCACTGTCGCACATCGGCCGAGTCGGTCGTCTCGATCGCGACGAGGTCGAACGGTGCAGTCTGGAAGCAGAATTGTAGTCCAAAAATCGCTCGATGCAGCTGAAATAAATAACTGGCTTGAGGCAAAATGATTTATTTCATATTCGATATAAAGACTGCAATTGAAATCGGAATGAAATGGTGTGTCAAAGTAGTGTTGCGATTCATTGAGCTAATAAGCAACGATTATTTTGAGACAATTAAAAAAGCCTATAAATCTATTAGACTACTGATAATAATTTTAATTCGTATTTTGTAAAAAAGTTCCTAATTTTCTTCCTAAATAGAGAAAATAAATAAAAATTAACGCGAAATGCACACATAATATAATCAACTCGATATTAAAATCAGCATTTATTTTTACGTACAATTATTTTGGAACTCATCCATCATATTACAAATTAGTTTCTGTCAAAATTTTAGCTGCAAAATTGTCTCGCATCGACTCGCTTATTCGCGAACAGTAGTACTGATTTTAAGAAAAAAGAAAAAGTCAAGTAAGACCAATTATTTATTTATTTATTTTTCGAATTGCACATAAGTGAATCGAGATCCGGATGACCTTTTGCAATTTCAGGTCCGCCAATCAGTTTTGAAACGCGAGGGAGACGCAATAAAAAACGAGAGGATAAAGACAAGGGCGATGACAATTTGAACTATGATAGTTCTGCGAGCGATCGAGTTTCGAAAGAGAGCGAAGGTGAGCTCGAAAATCCGATTGCGTCTCACTCGGTTGGCGCTCGATAAGGACGAGTGAACTGCCAACCGATAAGAAAAATGGAGAACAAAGGCGATAAAAGAAGAGATCGAGACCGATGGATTATTAAAAAAGAAAATTTGATCGTACAAATTTGATCGTTTATCTTGTTGATTCGTAAAAACGTAGAAACGGTGCGCGCGGTTCAGATAACATGATTCACGATCTATTAAAGATTAGAATTGCGGCGACAATTAACGTCAAATGATTTGGCTGCGCAAAGGATAGCGCCGTCGCATTAATATTCACACGGCATAGATGAACGCAAAACATGACGGAAGCTCCAGGCAAAGACTCTCAACATTGATCAGTATACGACAATGTAGACACCATCAGAAGCGATTATATCATATATAGACAGGATTTCCATTGCAGATAGGTGTATTATCTTTGTATTATCTTATAATCTGCGATTACATTTCCAATTTTTGCAGAAAGATCAATAAAATGGCGGACAATTAAGCCAAACTCAATCAATCATCATCATCAAATCTTATAGAGAAAATAAAAAAATCTATGACAAATAATTATTTCTTTCAAGAAATGTAAGAAAAAAAGCAGATACAAAATATAAAACAACTTATATACTTTTTTTTTATAATAACATATCATATGTTATAATATATATAAATATGATTTTTTAAAAATATTCCTATTTGAAAGAATATTCTTAAGAAAATATTTTCTAAATGTCAAAATTTTTTTGTACAATTTTTTTATATAGATTAAAAATGTAATACCTTTACCATTTTCTAATTTTCTATTTCTAATGATTTAAGAGAGAAAATAAAAGAAATAAAAT
The DNA here is from genome assembly GCA_037157785.1 of Cephalotes varians. NCBI lineage: Eukaryota > Metazoa > Arthropoda > Insecta > Hymenoptera > Formicidae > Cephalotes > Cephalotes varians. The sequence goes on from JANQDE010000068.1 coordinate 929,826, forward strand.
GTTATGTATATCGCTATTTACGTATCATGCATAAAATTTAATCTCTAATCTTATATAGTAGTAAAGTGTTGCACATATATCCATATAAATATATGTTTTTTAATATATGTTTATATGTTAAATATATGTTTTGTAATTTCGTGCAACGTATATTCATTACTTAATCAACGCTGTATTATTTATATCTATTTTTCATCGATAAATGTTTTATCCAAATTATTCGCAATCATTGATTGGAAAACACCGATATTGAAATTACTAAAATATTAATATAAAATATAATTATAATATAAAATACAAATAAAATATAATTTAATAGTTAATATAAAATATAATTAAAATTAAATTAAATTAAATATAAATGTAGTTAAAATATCAGTTAGCAATTTGAAGATATCTTATGATTTAACATTTTGAGAATTTTTCTTATTTCTATAGAGAAAAAAACCAAAAAAGAAAGAGTTTAACACTCTTTATCTTCTTTCCGTCCGTATAATGCCATTTACAGACATTCGCGATTTTCGCACGAGTGCGAATTCAGGAGGCATCGAGTAGCATCGGAAAACTTTATTGTCGGATTTAAATTGCAATTCGCGGTACACGTACACGGGTGGTGGCGATGGTGGAAGTAACGGATCTCGCGGAGACTCGCGCCCGAGCACGGCAAATTGTTTCCCCGATTATTCCGGAATACCAGACCGCCGACCGGTTGGCAATCAGAAACCGTGTGAATCCGTATCCGCTTGGCCCTCAACGCAATCCGCGCGAGTTCCGCGTCAGACGACGGACATTCGACGGCGTCCACTGTGTATGAAGCTGCACTCAATGAGCGTATTACCAACAAGGTCGATTAAACTCGGACTGTTATATCTTCTTGTACTTCAGTTTTGAAAATCTAAGTATTTTAGATTTTTAAACATATTTCTAAATGTATTTCAGCATGTATTTGCAAAGTATAATTACAATTTTTATCATAAACTGTATAACGAATGTAGCAAATTATCGGCAATTATGTCTAACGTAAATAGAACGTTTAATTTTTTTAATAGAGCGTTTAATTTTTTTAATATAAAAACCACATTATCATAACTTGAAAGAATTAATTCGCAATTGGCATTGAACGTGCAAATTGTAGAATATCAATATACCGAATCTATAATTATATAAATTTAACACATTCCGAAAATGGCGACCGATTTTTGGCGAACTTTCCGTTCAGGCCGCGTGGAGCGTGATCCACGGTATAATAAACCGCTATACATTACTTAGATATCAATATTTGACTTTACATTCAATTTAAAAAAAAAAATTCCGTTTTATAGCAAAAATTGCAAATGGTTTGAACGGAAAATTCAGCGTGGAGCGTATGCGACCCACAAGGAACATGTTAATTATATTCAAAAATTAAAAAATTAAAACACTTAAGTACAATGTCAACTTTTTGTTTACTTTCCACATTTGTTTATATTTATTTATTTATTTATTTGTAATTATTAAAGTTTATTATTTTGTTGGCACTAAAGATCAGAGTTAAGTTCGAAATGTTTGCCTTATGTTTAACTTATTATTTATATAAATAAACAAGATTTTCGCAATCTCATCTAGCATGACTCAACTTAACTCCCTTGCCAATCAAATTTTTGATTAATTATACTCTCTTTATAACTTTATTTCTTTTATTATATTCTTTTTCTGTTTATTATGTCTCTCTCTCTCTCTCTCTCTCTCTCTCTCTCTCTCTCTCTCTCTCTAATTTATCTTCGCTAAATATAATTTGTTAGCTTTATTTAGTATTTTTTTCGCTCAAATAATAATTATCACTCTCGCGTCCGATCTCTAAACGTCGCAAAATCACTCGTTGAATTCGTAACTTGGAATATAATTAGCGCGGTCCCGTAATTCGCTCGTTTTTACGCACTTTACGCAAATGCCCTACTATGCGCACCGTCATCGCACCGTTGTTGCTGCGGATTCACCATAACACGGAGAGTTAGACGGTCTTCTGCCGGGCAAATATGTGCAAACGCGAGAGCGTACACGTCAGCGCGGGATAAAAACATCCCTAAAATGTTCCTCGAGCTGGTCAGTTACGTATAATTAGGATGAGCAAGTACTATTCCACCACGTCGAGAAAATCTGACCAGCGTTACTTGGGCAAACGAGATTGCTTTAAGCAATGCTGCGAAATAAGAAGCGCGCCTCCTCGAAAAGAAGCTACAACGAGAGAAATTCTCACAAAGATTTTCCAGTTATATTATTTTATCAGATACTATAATAACGCGGGATGAAAAAGAATTTAATATCAGCGACTCGTATGCACGATGTAAAATACTTACACTTACTTGCTTTTAATCTCTATGTTTATAAAAAAAAATATATGCATATTAGAACATATAATTATGCATTACATATTAAAATATTGGATTACACAGATGAGAGGATAAGAAAGATCCAAAAGACGCATAAATAAGAAAATAATTAAGTAAATAAAAAGGCATCAATAATTCTTTGTTCAAGTAAAAATCTTTTTCAGTAATATATAGTGGAACGTTCATTGTCTGATCATTCAAACGTTAATTCTTTCTGTAGATATCCACACGTACGAACATATAAACAATGTAATTTCTTGATTTATATTGAAATTATATTATTTATTAGGTGTGCAAATTAATTCGGTGCCTTTATCTTTAATCGAATTGAATTTTTACAAATTCATTACTGGCGATGAAAAGTGGATTTTGTATGACAACCCTAAAAGAAGAAAATCACGAATTGATACTGGCCAACCATCGACATCGATCGCGAAACCCAATATTCACGCAAAAAAAGTTTTGATGCAAAGGCACCAAATTAATTTGATACACAGAGATTTGTTAATAGATTTTTGCTTCTATTATTCAATACTTCGGATATGTTCTTTTTTATTTGAAAGCTTTATGCAAATATACGAATATACAAATAATAAAAGAGAGAATAATAAAGCTGAGTCTGTTGTTCATGTTTATTTGAAACGGTGTGAATTAAAAACCACTGCATAAAATAATGGCGACTTGGCTAATTTGGTAGAGTAAGGTTTCTATGCCGTTGATGAATCATTGTATTGTACGTAAAAAAACTTTGAGGTATAAAGCTTCATGCTTAATAGCGCACGATATATTCGTATGTTATGCGCTACCAGTTTATGCTCTTTAAACCAAATGATTTTACTCGTATCTTTTATTAAAAGCATTTTCCTTTGGTTATTATCCATACAATCCATTACGCCGACGAGAGTCGCTATACACGTTACGAAATGTAATAATTGGAGAATGTGTAAAAGCATCCGCGTGATCGTTCCGCGAGATTCCATCTACATATCGTGGAAAATTAATCTGGCTAGTGCACTCTCTAATACAGCTGCTTAATAATGTTCATAAAAACTGCATATTACATTTTGTTTGTTAAATAGTCAATCTTTTGCGCGGTAACGTCACCCCGATCTTGACACGCAAAACATAAATATATAAATTTCTCAGAAGCCAAACTGATCGCTTACTCCACTTTTCGTAAATTTCTTAATTTACTTAATTTAATATGGAATGACTAATATGGAATGTCCTCTATTTTCTCTAGTTTTTATTTAGAATCGATTAGTCAGTCTAGCCTTCGAAAGACTCGTATCTCTCGTCCTGTGACGTTATTAAGCTGTCGGTAAAGCCACTTATCGCAGAAGAGTTTTATCGGGAACGCAAAAGCGGTCCTTGCAAAACAAGAAACGCGGGGCATGGCATCGCGAATTCGTTGCGAAAAGTTGCGGAGAAGTTTTCATTCGGAAACTTTTCCATCGCGTCCACCCTCACACGCTCTCTCTCTCTCTCTCTCTCTCTCTCTCTCTCTCTCTCTCTGTGTACGTGTTTCAATTCGATTATAAAATAACGTCGCGCCTCGCTGCTTCTCCGCGCCAATTGAAAAATGACGAGCACGTACTGTAACGCAGAAATATGCTTGCAGAGTGCAATCGCATTCGATAACTCGTCCAACACGGCCTAGCTCATACTTGTTGTCATAAACACGATGTATTCTTGTCAGTGTTTTCAGTAAAAAAAGCTATTGCAAAAAAAAAATAAATTGATTTATATAGAAAAGTGTTTCTATATATTATTGTTCTAATTCGCTTATATTTTTTGACATTTCCTATCATAAATATTAAAAAAAAAAAAAAAAACAAGGAAAAAATTAATGATGTAAGACTGTAACATCTATTTTTTTAAGAGATTTCAATATATTTGTTTATTGCTATATCTGCATACGACATTGTTTTAATTTTGCGAGGGCTATATTCTTCTTAATGATGAGACTTTTTTTCTAGTTGATACTAAAGAAATAAAAAAATGTGAATTTATAAGTAATAGTAAAGCCTACTTGGAATTTAAACGATTATCATTAAAAATTATCATTAAAAAAACCATTTTAATAAAACTAACAAGTGTCTAATCGATATTAATTCACAAACATATTCATTGAAGGAACGCTAGCAATTCCATATCTCGCTTTAATTATAATTAAAGCGTAACGCACGTCAAACTATCGTCTAACAGTTCGTTAAGATTTCAACTGCGTCTACGACGGCTTTTCAATGTCAACTATAGACATTCGCCATATGTTCGTGCGGCTAGATAACGGGACAGGAAGACAGGCGCGTTACGTACATAAGAGAATAGCTTGAAAGGGAAATACGCTCAATTATAAACGAGGAGTGATATAGACCTGGCGGCATTGTAAGCCCGCCCCCCCTGGGTCTACAATTTAGATGAGAGAATTTCACGGAGGACGAAGAGCAGTGGAGGCTCACAAATAATCGTACTGCTCGCTCCACATATTCCTTTCTTCCTACTTGTGTGAGAGATACGCAAGACGCACGTCCGCCTACAATTCTTCTGACATTGTCCCAGCCAATCGAGTCCTCTCACACATCATGTCTCCCGCAGATAAGGATCTACTAGGTCAACGCGGATTTAAACATTTTGAGAAACCGAAAGAAGAACAAAAGGCAATGTGAAAACAACGTGGACCCAAAATGGTCCGAAAGCAAAAATCTGCTAAGAATTTGAAACATTTCGGTTCTCATGTTCATCACATTCGCACGATTTTCAATAATATACAAGATATCTGAGACGTACGTCGTTTTAAACTAAGGGGAAGTAATTTTTATCAAAAATTTTGATAAGTAAACTTCGAGTACGCTCTTTGGTGATATTTTCAACTTCCGGTTCCGACCAGAAATAGATTATTCCGGATATTGAATGTTTTAAATGTAACACACACGTGTTACTTTTTGTTATAGATTTTATTACACGCAAAAAAAAAAAGAAATTTTAGTCCCAAAGATTTTTTTTTTTTAAATGTCCGTAAGTTTTGTGACATACTGTATCAGGAGATTAATATCAGATGCATATTTTTGCTCTAATATTATCCAGATTTTTCAATAAAGTGCGGTCCCAAATTCTCATCGCACTTCATCGTAGAATTCTTTTCTCAGTATTTTTCGATTGAACAGCTGGCAGTCTATATTTCTGCAAAAATTGTACTTTAAAGAATTTTAGAAATTTCCAAATTGAAAAAAAGCAACGGCAAACATAAATTCAGCAAGCAAATCGAGTTTTTCGATGCTTTCGAGGATAAAATAACAATTCCAATTTCTGTTGTGGAAAATGAATGTTTGATGAATGTTTGATGAAACGATACGACTTGAAATTTCACGAGCAAACCGCTCGAAAACAATAACAGAACGTAAACCGTAATTAGATATAGGAAACGTAATACGAGCCTACCCGTAAATCGCAATTAACGTGGAGAGCGACAACGCGAACCGGAAGTCAACCGAGCAATCAGGTTACTACTCTATTAACGTACAATCAGACACTTCGCTGCTTGGAAAATACGAGTGCTCTCAGTTCAACTAGAACGATAAAATCGATGTTCGTTTGCTATTGCGGAGCAAAGCAGCAACGTGGTTTTCTTTCAAACACCCGGAGAAACCACTAGATCCTTTCGTCAGAATTTCTATGTTCTCTCGCTCGCGATCTAAACAAGAAAACAAATGTTGCCACACGATCATAAACAATGCCGGCACGATAAAATCGCGATGTCATTAAGAAAATTGCTGAAACAAAGTGCTCAGAGACTTTAAATTCGCTCTAAATCAAACAAACGCTCTACAGCGCGATGATATTTGCATTCGATTGGATTTTATTCTCAATCGAGTTCGATATCGTTCTTACGTATATTGGCGCGAGTCAATGAATTAACGAAGGTACGGAGAGAAGGCGGGATTGAGTAATAGCGTATACCGACGTACACTGCATATGCATACGGCGGCATAACGAGAGACGCTCGATGGGGCGATTGAAAGCCCAGAAATTAACGAAACGACTGGCGAACTGCGCGCGAATTTGCATTAACGAGATTAAATCCGCAAAGTACTCGCGCCATTTATATCTCGTCACTCATGCCGTTTTATCTCTCACTCGAGCGGACCGCATATGAAAAAAACATATGCCTGGCGTGTCGACGTTCTCGATATTTCATCGCCTATGCATTATTTCGATGTCCGATGCGCATTGGCGATTTACCGTAAACTCTATCGGCCATCGTCGGCAGCAGCGACAGAAATGTTATTTCAACAACAAAAAAAAAAAGAAAAAAATAAAGCGGATTGTATACACTTGAGCGTAATCCTCAAGAACGCGAAGGACCCAATCGGACAATCTTAATCAGTATTATCGCGATGAAAGAAGAATTCGAAAAACTGCAGGGAGTTACGTGAAAATCCGGATATACAGAACAAAGGGATACTTACACTACTCGCGATCAAACTGGCAGAAACGACGTACTATGGTTATAGTGGCTTGAAACCGATTCCTTTTGTCTCTTTATCCAGCTCTCTATCCCGCTTTTTTTCTCAAAAGTACGAATATCGCGATAAAAAGAATGAATACAGACTTGGCGTCTACGATAGACGGTGCATCTCTTTTTCACGTAGCGCGAGATATGCGAGATTTGGATATTCTTAGCATAATTATTTTAATGTCGTACCATATTTTTATATACATATATTAATATTATATTACATTATTTTAACATTATATTATATATCATTTCTTAAATTATGATATCGCATAAAATTTTCCGTGCAATATAACGTGACGCCTACTATATACAATATTAATATTCCATATAGTATGTAGAATTATTAGCATGATGTAGTATGTTATTAACGCGTTACACGATATTAAACATTTATAATACGAGCACGCGAGATACTGCAAATATTCATCAAACTGCAGTTACGCAACGTTGAATTATATAAACGTGAATCACATCTTATCGCCCCTGTCCTTTACTTAGTTTCGAATTTTTTCAGGAATTTAAAATGAGCGTTTAACTGCAAGATGTAAAATTTTCAAAATTATAAAGTTATGTAACGTCGGAAAAGTTTCGGTGAATTAAACTTCATAAATTCGAAGTTTAATTCAAAGAAACTTTAATTTCAGTTCACATTTTAAGAGCCTTATTTTAACTAAAATATTTAATTTAATTCTTAACGTTGAAAATTCTTTCGTTAAACGCGCAATTATACATATTTAATTTAAAACTTCATATAGTTCGTACATAATAGCGTATTCAATAGCGATATCTATGTTTTTTATTACACACATAATGTATTGCGTGTAATGCGAGAAACGTTTCAATATTAATCGAGTTTTTCTCGCACATAACGAAGCTAAAACTTCTTTCTTACGATTTCATGTTTTTCATCGATTTTCCAATGTAGATTACGGATGCAAAATATGTAATAGTACGTTGCAAAAGAAGATTTAGAAAAAACCTTAACGCTTCCTTCAGAAAAAAGGAGGACATTTCGAAATAAGGTTTCGATAGTAAATAGGCTATTTCGATAGTAGCTTGTTTCGATATTCGGCACACGTACAACATCGTGAGGAAGGTTCACGAATTTTGCAGCTAATAGTATTTCTCATGCCGTCGCTGCAGTACGTACACACCGTGGCTCGCAGCCATAAATTACTAATCGGCTCGATATTCTTTCAGCAATTTCTGGATCGCTTTTTCTCTTACCACAGGCACGTTTACGAGCGCTTGCATCTACATGCGTGACCTCGTATCGAGAAGAATACGTATATAGGAACGATTTCCCGATACTGTTCCTCGGCAATATATTTTACTCATATCGAAATTATTACGAAAAGTCGAAAGAATTCTCAGAGATATCCATAATTCCGGAAACTCGCGCTTTCGTTCGAGAAGCACGAGCCCTTAATACTCCAATGATACTCGCGTCATTTGTTAAAATAAATTTTAACCCTTATCCCCCACACTTCATCCCCGTAACATAAACCCCACTGGGGATTCACTGGACTAGCTTCTTTTAAAAGATTCTAGAAATTATTCTATTAATTTTTTCGTCTTGAAAAAAATCATAGATACTCTTCGAAGTATGCTGAATCAATAATCTTATTTTTCGAAGTCAAATTTTTTATTATAATATGTAAAAAAAAAAATCGTAAATTAAGAGATTTTTCTTACTTAAAAGTGCTCAAATTTTTGCTGGGGTCTTATGCTGGGGACCCCAGATGGGATTTAAAAGTTAACACAATCATTTTAACATCAAGATGGAAAAATCCCCGCTATGGCCCATGCCTTTCTTGCAACAGTTTTACGTAATATGTCACACATCGTTCACTTGTACATACATAAAACACATATATGGGTAATCAACAACAATTATTAATAACAATTAATAATATGGGTAATCAACAATTGATAATTGATAATCAACTTGTACACATATATGAGTAATCAACAATGTCACGCATGTGACGCCGGGCTCTCGAAATGAACCGCTGTGTCACACATATGTGACGCGTGGTAGCAACCGTGTTAACAAAGATGTATTTTCACAACAGTTTTCATCCAGATATTTCGCGTGATAAATTTTCGCGTTATTTTCGCGTCGAGTCTCCATTCTCTCGCGCGCTAAACAACTTGAGGTAAAATCCAAATTTATCTATCCTACGTAAAGATAGACGGATTATAAACAAATAATCCCTCGGGAGGACGTGGAACGATGTCGAAAAGCCGGCGAATGGTTACACATTTCAGCAATTGGTGTGTTAGAGGCAAAGCGGAGCGCGCTTGGAAAATCGATTATCAACGAAATAGGTCATACAGAGCCACGTTTATCAATTCGTAATCAACGTATGCCGAAAATTCCGTTTCGCTGCGTCGCACTCGCACGTGAAAGAGTAATGCGTCACGAGCGTCATAGGACGACTTCGTACAATTTCAGCGACGTTGCGACTTCATTGTGCGCTTTCATCTTAAATTTTTATCGTTCGAATTAACGATGAATATCGATTACCATTGCATTTCCACGATCTCGCGGGAGAAAATATTCCCTAATGCCTCCTAATGGCACACGTTATCGCGAGAAACGTGCGTTTACGATTTCATCGAATTAATCCTCTGCCACGAGATAAATCTGTCATATTTTCCGTTTTAACAGCGAATCGATTCGAGTCAAGTTATGTCATATATCATACGTGCAATATCCGTCATATTCACTGTCGCAGTTGTTTATATAGATATCTGCAGAAATTCCACTATTTAAAATCAAAAGTTGGCTTTTGACGAATTAGAGTCGGAAACGTGTGTGTTTCACATCAATAAAAATACGCAAAAATTATTGGCTTCAATCGTATCTGGCATTTATTTATAATACAGATTACTATATAATTTCAAATGTTACGTTGAAAGATAAATTGTATTTTCTTGTCATAAAAACGCGCCATTTTACGCAAATCTTGCAGCGTTTTCTCTTCTACCATGAATTTTTATAAAGCTTCTGACCAAAAAAGATATTCATTTTAAAACATCGTACAGTAAAGGATGCGGCTCTTTACGCATCAGACCTCATTTCAGCGAACACTGACCCCAGAAAAATTCTGCACGAAACATTTTTACGAATATCGAGGTTGATTTTGCTGAACCGAATTGGGCATTCTCGATATGCACTTTCAACGTTTCAACGGAATTTCGTTCGCGCACAAAGCCGAAGCTTTCTCTCTCTCTCTCCCCCCTGCCCTTGGAAGCAGGTTTTTATTCCACTCTTTTGCACGCACGATCTAGGAAGGGACGAGCTTTCCGATAGAGGATCGTACACTCCGACGAGATTGCGTTCCGTCGAGCGCTACGAACGAAACGCGCTTTATCGCGAGCCGTATGTCGGCCGAAACTAATTTGCGCGTACTGATATAACACGATCCTCGTGCACACGGCGGAAAAATTTGATCCTCCTTAAATCGATATAAAACTCAACCAATCATCGTGCCGAGAGTAGAGAGACAGAGAGAGAAAGAGAGAGAAATATACGGATAATATTGAGTTGGAACAAAAGTTTGTAGCGTTTCTTAGCTTTAAAATTTCTATATTTTACAAAGTAAAATATTTTTTAGTATGACACCATTTGATAGAGCAAAGTTTCAGCTTTCAGAATCTGTTTTACAAATTACGGTACGATGATTTCTAATGAAGTTATGAGCAATCAAAGTCAGAATTTCTGTTTAACTTAACTTGCGAATAACTTGAGAATAAAAAATCGTAGAAACATTTGTAAAAAACGATTTTGTAGGGAAAGTTTCAAGCTTTCACAATAAATAGTCAAAAATTTTCTCAAATTTAATTTGGGCACGTTACAAACCAACAAAGTAAGAAGAAAATTTTCCATCTTTTTCAGCTCATAATTTTCTGTATCTAAAAATTACCAAACTCGCATAAACTCAAAAAATGTGATAAGCTTCTGAAAGTAGAGATTTCAAGCTTTAAAATCCTTTTTTTAAAATTTAAATTTCATTTATTTTTGACGAAAATATTGTATATACAATTTTAAGCTAAAAAAACGCTACGAATTTTTACACCCAATACATAGCGTCGGAATTCCGTTAGAATATCGTTTTCGCTCTACAGCCGAAATTTGCGAAAGAGAGAAGTAAGTCTTTGTCTTCGCAGATCTCGCATCGCACGTTCACGTCGGCCGTGAACATTTGTGATTGCACACACGCGTGCACAGCTCAATCGCGAGAGCGAACGTATAACAGTGGTTATACGTTCCAATAACGATACGACGATCGTAATACATCCTCGCGATTGCGCTCGCGACAGGCGTGCGTTTCATGCGGCGCATGAGCTTCGAGCTATCATTTTTACGTCAGTCGTATATTTGCGCGCCCGCATTATCCGCCGGGCAAGTGGATGGAATGAAATTCCGTTCGGGCCCCGTTCCCTCCTGATCGCAATTTCCTACTTTTTCCCCGGCGAATTCCACAAGGATATATTTCTCGGTGCGAACAGAGCGCCGCGCGAATCGCCCCGGCCTCGGCGAAAACTTCGGCCTCGCCCGCGATGATCTCTCGAATCCGGCTTTCGGCGCTGCATACGAACACGATATAAGGGATACCGAGCGGCGCGATCAACTTTACAATTGCGACTCGATCCCTTTTATCGGCCGCCCGTGTCGCTTATATTAAAGTACCTCTCGAAAGTGCTCTCTATCGAAAAACGATATATGGGGAAAAAAATGAAATAAAAAGAGGTATCTCGCAATTTCGTCATAATATCTTTTCCGATAGATTATTTGTGTTCGCGCCCTCCCCTCCGTGCCCTCCGTGCCCTCCGTGCGTTTGCGAAGAATGACAGAGCATGAATGTCGATGCAATTAACGAACGCGGATCTTTTCATTTTCGGTACACTTGACGGAGATATGATCCCGATTTGATGGGCGGTATTGACAAACGCGGAATGACGAGGGATTGGGTAATCGATCAATGTCATCGACATTGCCCGAATTTCGGGCGGCTTTTTAGCAACGACGTTACTCGGAGCGGTAACGTGAATCGAGAAGAGTATTTGTCATAGTATTTGTCTTCAGATTATCGAGTAATAGCCATGTACAAGAAATTTTATAAGTATGTACTATAATTACGTATGTACTATAAGTTGCAATAATTATATATAACTGTGAAAATATTTAATAGCGCAAGTCTTCGATTATCGATCGTCTAATAAATATCTGATAACTGTCTAGGGTAAAGGCAGCGAATATGGAATAGGTTAATAATATGGAATAGGGGCTTATTTTTTTAAACAAAGCGTTGCATTTTAGTGGCATCACTGGAAATTGTTGCAATTGTTGTCAAACGTGCCATATCAAATATAATAAACTCGATGCAACAACGAATTTCTTTAATATAAGCATTTATTTATTTTTGTTGCGTTTGGAAATGTGATAGCACTATCTTAAAAAGTGTTCTTACAAGCTGAGTGTAAGTTATTTAATATTTATAGAACATAGACGCTTTTAATAATGTTGCATGAATATTATGCCGTTTAATTGCGATTTGTAACTCTTTATTGAAATGAGAAGAGTTTGTGTGTCATATTAAGATGTGTTGGTAATATGGAATAATTAAATTATGGAATAAAGAGTAGAGAATATAACGTTTTTGTTCTTTTTATAAATAATAAAGAATATTTTTTATGTTAATGTTTATTTTAATAATTTAACGATTTAGGATTTGATTTTATTGTCCATAATGTTTTGTTCATAATGTAATTTTATTTATGTGCTACATTGTACAGTAAACGTATGATTTTCAAGAGTTTCGATTTCAATTTACATAAAAAAATAAATTTGCACTTTATTTTTTATGTTATTTATTATTGTTCCTCAAATTTGATTAATATTCCATATTATATTCCTTTTTTTTACCCCCCTCATTTTCTCACTTTTTACTTTTTTGTAAATACTGAAGTTGGACTTAAATTTCGGAGACTTTCATTTATTGGATGTTATAGCTAACATGTTGCTTAAAAGTTCTACGTTTATTAGAAGCCTTAATATGCATTTGTATCGGAGTAATATTAATTAAAAAATTGATATTCCATATTCGCTGCCTTTATCCTATATATTATAATTCAATTAATAAGCAATCTCTAAACAAAAATATCTTTTAAAATAAAATCCGTTTAATGCCCAAGGCATTATGAGGATTAATTCGTCAAAAGTTTTTAAATTTCTTCGTTAAATCCTATAATTAAAGATTCTGTATAAATATCGACCCGAGAAAAAATTAACTGATTTATTAAAGCGCGCGCTCTTGAAAAGTATTTGCCGGATTGTACATATTATTTGTAGAATATTTTGTTACAAAATATTAAAAAATAAGAATCAATTGTAAAACATATATTTGCGGTGTGTTAAAGTAATAATCTTCGAAATCATAATCTTCTAAAAGCAAATTTCTCAAATAGATGTGAATAAAGAAGCATTATTAACTATAATGGTATTTGTAGCGAGCGCATTGAAACTAGCAGAACCGATCGAGTGTTCCATTCAAAGGGCTAATATCGTATATCAGCATGAAACGAACAAAGCTGCCAGGTCGCCATGTCGAATCACAGAGAATATTACGCCTTTCACGAGTGATGTGCATTCGTATTAGCGAATTAGAATGTTAGTTTGAAGTTGAGGCTGATGTACCCGCGAATCTCGGCCTGGAAGTTTATGCCGGCAAATTCCGACGTAGTCGGATTGTAGTTTGACGTATCTATAATTGCATGAGTTCGTGCACTCTCAGTAATTAAAGTACGGCGTTAATGAACATTTGATGGTGCACTCAATATATAAGATTAATGCAAAAACTATTAAGATATGTGTTTAAAACTATGTGTTTCTTAAAAAAAAATAGTAAATATTATAATATAAACAAATTAAATCAATAGGATTCTCAAGCTTTAAAAAACAATAATAAGACAAAGGCAATGTGAGTTAATACGGTTGATATATAATTATATCTAAATAATATGATATTAGAAAATTATTTTTAATATTATAATATTAATAATAAATATTATAATATTGAAAAAAATGAAATAAAACATTATATTATTTTAAGCAATATAATAAATAATTAAAGAGGAAGAATGAGCATTACATTTTGTTTTAAATATATTATTTTGCTCACGTTTAAAAAAAATAACATAACGTAACGTTATAAGAACTATTATGTTTTTTAATAGGTCAAATAAATAATTGAGAATGACAAAAAATACAACTGATGATAGTGATACGAGCAAATACATTTAACATAAAAAATTTCTCTTTTGAAGTAAATTTATTTCAAGATATTATTATCAATACAGATATTTGAAAGTGACTATCTAGCCATTCACACGACTAATGAATAAAGGATAAACATCGATTAAATCGCCGATATCGAGAACTACATTCCGTTAAACAATCGAAGGTTTCTTTAACGCTCACGCTTTATGGATGCAACTCGTTCCACGGATTATAAAGGAAATGAAACCGCGTTTAATTTTGCATGACTTGACTCGCGCTGGCCTTCCTACCGCACTGTTGAAGGTAACCAATGAATGGACATAGCCATAACAAGAAGTCGTTTAAAAAACAGATGTAATTGTACATAAGAGGAACGCATAAAAATGTTTGACTCCATTTGAATAACAAATGTATAACGTACTCTTTAAATGATCATTTAAATAACTATCGAAATATCTAAGCAATTGTTTAAATAATCGAGATTACACGATCGGAATAATAATTTCGAAGGCTCGCACAAGGAATCATAGAGCTTTTCATCTCCACGTTTACAATGATAATTACACGTGAAAAAAATATAATACCTTTCACGCCAATCACACGTATAAATTATAAAACGCGGAGATATTTATGAACTAAATTATCATACTAGCCAATGAGTATTAAACGATTAGTCAATCTCACACGTTGTAATTATTTATAAGAAACAGACAATTCGCGCATTCACTCTAATTAGATCGGATTAAATCTAGCCCGATTATGTTCGTTAGTTACGGCGAAACCAGTTGGGCGTCCAAACCGATACCGCTGTAAGCTGGAACGGGACCAATGATTCTTGGGACACAACCGGGGTCGTTTCTTCATTAGCCGGCAAAGCTTGAAAGAAAAGAGAAGAAAAAGCGGAGATTGATTCTTTCAAGGAGGCTGAGCGCAGACCCTTCGCTTCGTTCGTCGAATAGAGACCTCAGACCTGCGACTTGATCGCTAGCTCGAGGATAAAAGAGGCTCTAGGAAGGGTGCGAAGGCTAAAACGACCTTTTCAATATGAAAGGGAAGTAACTTGGGTGTCCATCCGCACTATTCACTAGCGAGGAACTCTCGTGAAATATAAACTACGCAATTGATACAAAATTATTTCTACGAAATAGCAGGTTAAACATCAGTTACTCCATCCAGATTTCGTTTAAATAAAAATATTGTTGCGTTTCGTTTAAATAAAAATATTGTTGCGTTCACAAAATTGATATTATTAATCAATTAATTTTACCGATAGCATCAAATTCACACTTTTGATACAAACGCAACGATGTTGTACAGAATATTTCCATATTTATAGATGTAATTAAGTGTTTCGCCGACACTTCGCTTTTCTAAATGCGTACCAAATTAAATTCCTTGTTATTTCATCTAATAATTCATCTTTGTATAACGCGTCTTAATAATTTTACCATGTATTTTAAAAAGATATGCGATACTCGGAAAAATTGCGAATGCAATTTTATAAAAAGTTCTCTATGAATTAATAAATTATTTCTTTAAAGATTTAGTAAAAAAATGGCTTCTCACACGCATCAAACGATATGTATATTATGTAATGTATATTATGTAATACATATTATGTAATGTATATTATATGTAATGTAATTATGTATCTTTTACGATATATCATACATCATTCAGACTTCTCTATCTCAACAATTACATCCGAAGAGATCACAATATTTTCTCATAAAAATGTATTCTTACGAATTCTTGTGATTATTCTCTCTTCTATTTTAGTGATCGTTCATTTTTGTATTCGAATGAAGTAGTGTGTACTTTGTACAACAAACAAGACACACCGCTACAATCGAGAAATACGTTACAATGTAATATCTATTGCGTGAGACAAAAAAAGAACTTCACGATTCGTGAAATGAATTTCCGTGCAGCGCGGCTTGTACGCCGAGCACGTCGTGCCTTCCTATGCCGTTACCTTCGTACGTGTCGAAGAAATCGTACAAAACCAATGATCTCAACTCCTTATGAGTAGAGAAAACGACTTAACCGATATCTTTGAAAGATATCTTAATCGTTATCGTTGATAGCGTCACATTCAGATTAATGTCTTGATTATGCTATGCGAAAATCAAGCCCGTCTCGCAGAATTAAATGTGTATTTTGTTATTAATTGAAAAGTAGAATCGAAAAAATTTAATAGCTGTATTTAGTAGTAAAATTTAATAGCTGTATCTAAGATATCACATAAATACATGCACGATATTTTGTCGAAAAGTCAGTGAAACATCGAAAGAAAATCCGAAACGAAAATGCTATAGTCAACATAAAATTTACTGTTCAGTAAATAATTGAGAAATTATCAAAGATTGTACGTCTCTAAATTCAAGAAACGATATATTTAGAACTGAGAAATTAACGAGAGAACCATAATTTATCTCGTTCGCGAGTCTAACATTATTTATTGTTGATGAAGCTTTACGCGTTTCGTGTCCCTGTTCGCCAGTAAACTTTGGTATCCCCATCGCGCATTGGAGAAAGATAGTGGCAGCGATGGCGACGATGGTAGTGGTTTCGTGGATCGATGACGGCGACTCGACCGGGAAGACTCCGGAGGAGAATGAAACGCTACGATAAGGGCGCAGAATACGGGAAAAAGAGAAGCCCAAGACACGAATGAAGAATGCAAAGTGCTGCGTGTCAAGTCAACGTTTGCGTCTACGTGACGTTAGATCGAATCGCGAGTGTATAGAATATTCGTAGATTTTCAACTGTTCCTCTTTTGTTTCTATGAACTTTTTGAACAATACTGCACGAGCTATTCCCCACAGATTTTTGACGAAGTATAACTTTTTCGTTGAACTAACAAAAACGTGCAAAAGACATATTTCGTAAAAAAAAATCAGATCTAACAAAGAGAAATAAAATAAATATCTTTTGATATATCTTAACGCAGAAAATAATTCCGAGAACGTTATATAAATATAATTTAACGTTTTACTAAATTTCTCGCACGGGTTTTTATTTTTCTTTATTTGTAGGAAATGTCTTGCACTTTTACGACGATATATATATATATATATATATATAATACACATACAAAGCTATCTAATTAAGATTCTACAGATGTAAAGTGCACTTAAGTAAAGAACAAAGCGTGTTTTTTTCGCTTAAATCCCGTTAACGTTTAAAATACTGTTAATTTCTACTTCGCGAGTATCTCACAAGTACCTCGATGTTTGCAGAAAAAGATTGACCCTTGATTCGAAAAATCCGTAATTGAGAAAGTGTGTACCTAGTTACGTTCTGCATATACATGCCCGCACATAATCGGGATATCGAGTTAGTCGACAGGTGGATCCACGAAAGGCATACGCGCGCGAGAAAACGTGTCTGGCCCAAGGTCGACGGGATGATCTCGCTCCGTGAAAAAAAAGATCATTTCGAATTCCCAACGCCCCGTTTCGTATCCGTGGATTGTCGAAATTTACCATCCCGACGTCGCGTTCTCGTCTCGTTCGTTTCGCGAACGCTCCTCCGGCAATTATAAACAGCTGCATTTATAAATCGCTCGAAATTAAGCATCTATTGAAAATTTCGCTTCATTCATACCCACGACATGCGACATCAGTCTGACCCGGTCGCAACTCTCCCGCAACGTTTTGAAACGCATCACTAATGATCGGTGTTGCAAGTAATAATTATTCAAAAGAAATATCAATCTTATACGATACTATTTTAATACAGTACTTGTACGAAGGTTTTCATCCCTGCTTCATGCATATATAATACGTAACTTTCAAGTTGTGACGTAATTTAAATCGATAAGTTGAAAGAGAAAGGAGAGAAGAGAGCGAAGGAGGAAGCGAGAAAAAGTAGCTTCAGTCTCGACGCTTTAGCAAATAAACGAGTTCATTATAGCCAGTCTTATTAACTACATGCACGAAGCGAGTAAATATCTATAGGCGATAAATAGAAGAAGAACTTCATCCTGAGGGGCTCCGATGTAAGGGATTACCTCCATGACAGGCGTGCACGTATGGCTGCAATTATCGTTACCCTTAATCGAATTCAGAACGTACCATTCTATGTCAATCGTATCGACAGCTCAGCTGCGCAGAAATACAACGAGGAGTTTCAGCGAGAAGCGTGCGCAAGTACAATGTGTATAACAACGACACGAATTCGAGCAAATTAATTGCGCTTAGAAATACGGGAGACGCGCGGGATAATGAACACACCGATAACTTATAATTATATATAGTGGCACAATTTTGAGTTTCTGGCGAAAGCGGCTTTCGCGGCGACTTAGGCTAATGCGGCACTTTTGGAGATTATTAAAACTAACCACATGCGCTAAGAGCCAGAGAATCGGCGGAAGAAGTTTTAATTAACCACGGTCGCGCGCGCATATGAGAATAACTCATCTCCCCAGACTTGGATGTGTCTAACTTTTAATTTTCTATGTGTTCAAAGTTATCCAGCAGGTACGTGCAGAGGAAAAAAATAGAGATTTCCTACATATCGGCCAACAGAGAACTTTCTCTTTCGCTTCCTCTTTTTCTGACAAATATGAAATCAATTTTTTTCTACTTTCTCTTATTCCATTTTATATTAATTTATTGGTTAAATATCTCGTGTATTGAGAATTGCAAGTCAAGATATCATAATAGTTTTGTTTTAAGTAAGATTTATAACATCTTAATATAACAATTTCAAATCTAAAATTACACATTAAAAGCCTTGAAATATGGCTTTTAATTTTACATTTATGAAACTCAATATGCCATTTTAAAATTTCAATAACAATAATTGCTAAATCCTTAAAAACATTGAAACAATCGATTCTTTTCTTTGTTTTGCTTTTCGATATTTACAATATCATTGAAAAAATTCTAAGATGATCATCGCATTGTTTTCTCAAAAAGAAATATAAAATTTGCAAGCATTATACACACGTTGTACACACGTACATAGGCAACTTAGAGATTCAAGCAAACGTAGCAAGTGTTTATACGCAAACATGTCATATTTTCTCAAGACGCCTGGGAGATTTTGGACACACATTGCAGACGCGAGGATGCCTTTTCATTAAAGTGCATAATCTTCAAGTAGACAAGCAGTCTCTAGAGATACAACCAGACAACGTGCAAAATCCGGCTTACATATCTGTCATACATGTCGTGGAAGAAGGGAGAAGGAGGAACGAACATACATATACATATGCTCGTTAGTACTCCCAAAATATCCGGATATTAGTGGATCGCATTGCTCATTAAATTCGAGGACCTATCCAATTTATCGTGTGCTACAAATCAAAATGGTAATTTGCGAGAATAATTTTCTCTTCACGAGAAGCGCGCAAATTCTCGCGGTATCAGTTTACACATTAACTAACAGCAATTAACTTATTTTTATACGTAGATTTTACACGAGGTTTTGTTATAACGATTTTAAATTAAACAAAGTTTTTTTATATCGCTTTGATGAATTTAGAATAAATTTTTCTGTTAAATTATCACTTTTTGCAATTTCCAATTATATATATATATATTTTTTTAATCAATCTTTATATATTTTTATTAAAAAATAATACTCTATATGTAAGAATTATTTAAAATTGTATAAAAATAACGTTTTGCTGTTTATAAAGAATATTAGATTTAATTAAATTTAATATAGGAAGATAAACAATGCTTAGATTTTATAATATAAATAATCAGAAATTATTTCGATAAGAAAAATAAATAAAAAGAGTTTTTTTAAATAAATATACCATATTTTCTATTTATGTATATAAGACTTGCATGTCTTTTGAAGCGTTAAAAACATTCTAAAGAGATAAAAAATTAATAAAGACCTAGAAAAAAATTTAATTACATCGTGTTTTCCAACAGAGCGTAATGATTTTTTACTATCACGTTTTGAAATGTATGATCTTAGAATTTAAATTGAAACGTCTTGTATATGTATGTGTGTAAAAAATGAATATAAAAATAATTTCCCTAGCAAGTTGATTTTAGCTAGAGTTAGAAACAAGAAACGACACCATCTCACCTGCGCGTCACGGTAGAATCCGCTTCTCGTTCTGTAGGAAGCGAGCGTACTATTTCTGGAATACTACGTTTGCTTTAATCCTACACATCTACACTTGCCTCCACACCCACACACACACATGCAACCCGAATGTGGTATATAAAAGCCTTTTATCTATCGTAACTCTCGAACCATATAACATGTGCGGCTACGAAACCCCGCATGACCGTGTTTATACAAGAGAACACAGAAAATCAACACAAGTTAATCAGATTGGCCAGGCCGAACTCGCAAAAGCCCCAAAGGGTAAAAAAAAACGGCGAAATACCATCTTCTCTATAATATTATAATTATCCCTATATCGAACATGATATCCTCCGCTACCTTCTTTTTACTTTATTTATCCTCTCCCTCCAAATATTTCGCAAGCTAATATTAACGACCAACGTTCTTAAAAAATATATTTAATTAAGAAAATAAAAATGTATTATAAAAGAAATTCTTTTTTCCTCCAAAAAATGTTTTGGCCAAAGTTTCGCGACTTAATAATTCTACGTTACACTAATTGTAAGATATTTCCTTTTTAATAATTTTATATTATTGTGATACACGTATTTAATAATTCTTATACAATTCATTTATCGAGATAAAATTCTTAGGTATTGTGCTACTTTCGAAGATTGGCAGCCGTGCTTTAGCAACGAGAAATCTGAATATGGGATCGTCAATTGAACGATTCTAAGCGCACAAGGGACACACTGAAGGATGACGAGAACGATATGTGGAGTACTTTGTGTGACAATTCGACAGCAGGGAAACGCAATAGCACGTCTATAGCGAGTGCAGTGCGGAAAACGTGCTGCGCATAACGGACGGACGGCGTCGCGGCGCGTTCTCCAACCGGATCGGTCGGGGGTAAGAGAGAAGGGCGGAGAACGCGTTGTGTCGAGGCGGCCACAGCCGACGCGGGCTAATGTGTTTACAGATCCGCCAATTGTAAACTAAACCGCAATGAGAGCGCGCTTCCACCTGCAGCCCTGCCCTGCGCTAGCTTCTCCATCGCACCCCACTGACGGTCGACACCGAACGTTCCCACCCTGTTAAGCGTCCGTTAAGTCCCCCCTCCCACCTCCGTTCGCATTTCGCCGCCGAATTCTTCCACTCGGGCAAGAGTGGATGCGCGTTTCGTCCAAAGCAAATTTGTATGCGCCAGAGCCGACCATTATTTTCGACTTGGATCGAGCAGCGCGCGAATAAACTTCTCTCGTATATTTACGGCGACCTCGATCTCCTTCAGCATTGTGGCGAGATCCTTGTATCCCATTGACGGCTATCGTCAATTATTCCGCGGGAAATTGATGCGACCTTTTTCGTCGGACCCTCCGGCAATCCCTTCGTGATAAATTCTTCGTCGATCATCGCACAAATTGCACTTTTGTTTCAATTATCGCATTTACTACCATTATGTATACAATAGTATACAATGGTATTAAATTGGTCCCGAAAGAGAGAAGAGCGCGAGGATTAACTGAACGGAAATGAAAATCCTCCCCTTCTCCCTCCCATCGCCGGTGCGGCTTTTTTCATCGTCGTATTTTCGTCGTCGTAGAAACGTTGACGAGACATTTCGTGTGGAAATGGATCTCGTCGGAACAGTACGTTTCAATAGTTTTAATGCCAGTTGCAGCTGCTAACTTGTACAATGCCCTGGGACAGCGCCTGAGAGAGTATTCGCTTTGGCACAAACGGCTCGGCCACAAGTGCAACTTTTCTCTTGAATTTAATTCCGGTCGCTCGACGACCGTCTCCGAACACGTCAAGTATCGAAGGATTTCAACGCGCTTTTACGCGACTATTAGATTAATAATGAACGGCGCTTCAATGCAAACGGCACAGTAAAAAAAAATAATTTTACTGAAAATGATAGAGTCCGGTTGCAACGTTGATCGAATATGGCTCTGGTAATTTGAAGAGAATAGAATGCAATATGGTCCGATGCGATCAAGGATCCGTGTTCGCAACGATTTGACAGGAGAATGTAGCAAATGAAAACCTTACGAAATTCTAATTAGAATACGGCACGCCGTAGTACAGTCGATCTCTCGTTACATTCGAAGAGAACGAACCGAAGTTTCAATTTCAGTCTCCAACTCGCCTCGTTCGACATCGTCGTTGCGTTACGAGAACAGTTTCAAACTCATTCTCCGTAGTCGGGTCCGCCGAGTACGATTCGTGAATGTTTTCCTTGGAAACCGATCCACGGAGACATGAATTAACGAGAAAGAACAAATACCACGAATATCCGCGACGCTTTAATCGGCGAATTATATCGTCTCTGTTAAACAAGAAGGTAACAATCGTCTTGCAATGGTGCAAACAGGCGTTACAACTATTCGTCATCCAGTAATAAAAATAATGAAATAATCAAATTTTTAATGAAAAGTATGAACTTTGTTAACTTTCGTGATGTTAATATATTAATTTTTGATCCCAGTAATTTCATCCAGCAAGCAGTACACGCTGGATGAAATGGTACGTAATCTCACGTGTTTCTCGGATACACGAAATCCCACTCTCAGAACATCAGATGGAAATCAACGAAACGAGCAGGTAGACGACGAAATTTTCGCGTCCGCGTGTAACAGCATCCAGGACCGGACGTCGCAAGTAGTACGTTCTAATTTCTTCGTAGCGGTGGTAGTATTTTCTGTTTACGCCGACTGCTTCTACGCGATGTGCAGCAAAATCGATATGTTCATGCCACTCCCTAGCAAAATACGGAGTCGGAATATATCCCTCCGGTGCAGCGCGACGACACGTCGCGTTCACGCGACCGCGCTAAATGCAATCTGCCAACAATAAGGTATAACAGTGCGTTCCCGCGTAAACTAACAGCGTGATACCGTGATAAAAGGAGTTCTTAGGTTTGTATGCGATTATACAAACGCGCTTTGTAATGAAATATACGAAAATATACGATATCGTCCAGATTATTTTATTTCGCTAGACAGTATGTTGCTAGAGTCTTGTTCTTTCTCGCCATACCTTTTTATCTTTAAAATAAAGCGCATTCTCGCACAGAAAAAACGGTTTCGCTGAAAGACCTAAAATTTTAGCTGGATACAGATCGGAAAAGTAATTTTGTTGAACTATCAAAATAATTATGTAGAACGCTCAAACCAACTGCTAGAATATCAAAATTTTTTGCAGTATTACTTATTATTTTTAAGGTTCCAACAAAATTATTTTGATGATTCGACAAAATTATTTTCTGATTTGTATCCAGCAAAATTGTAGATCTCTCAACAAAATCGTTCTTTTTATACGATATTTGGAAAAGAAAGGAAGATATATGTATATTAGATTAAGTAGTTAAAGTTCATTTCGCAATTCTTTCCTACGATCAAGTAGATATGTTACAACCCATAAAACAAACGCAATGTTGAAAAGGAGATATACGACATGCGACACGAATATGTTAAATAAACGGCTTAATTTAAAAATTCAAGTCATGAATCGACATTCGACAACGATCGACAATCCAACTCTTTAAAACGTTCGTTATTGACAATCGTACGAAATTTTTCAGTCTCGCGCAATTCATTGCGACTGGACGGGCAAGGTTTGCTCCGATTTGGAGCGTATGCGTTATTGATCCGGACGCTAGTACATGGGACGTCCTCTTTGACATACGCTACATGGACGTAAAACTACATCCACGTTTCCTCCGCGTTTAATAACGCAAAACACGATCTCTGAAAACATTATGGCTAGATGGGCAGATTGAGATAGATGATCTCTCGTTACTTTAATGCAAACATCTGAGCAAAATGTACCCGCTAAAAAGTCATATTTAGTTCTTGTCCATTTACAAATATATCGTGAATGGTCATCCTATCTTTCTTGTCTCTCCCCCCCTCCTCCCTCCCCCCTCTCTCTCTCTCTCTCTCTCTCTGTACACTCCAATAGATATCCAATTTATTAAATAATATATCATTGACATGCGCCACTAAGTCAATAGCATTTTATCGATGTCGAATAAAATAAATAAGCATATAAACAATTACAAATTCCTTTTGAAGCTCTCATCGAAATTGCTCTCTCGAAATAAACTAAAGTTATCCATATAATTAATGTTTGCGTAATTCATACAATATTTATTAATATTATATCAATTTAATATAAAAATTCATAGATGTCGTACTGCTTAGATAAAAATGTAATTAATTTCTTATCAATATAAATCAAAAAGCTTCACTCGAAATAGCTTTACAACGAATGTAAATATAATAGTAAAAAGACTCTTGGGTCTATCCCAATACTTAATGAAACAACCAACAAGCTTTAGTTTCACTATCCCTGGGAATCCCTGATATTTACCAAGCATTTTCTTAAGACTAGGGAGAAATCATTGTTTACTAAAGCGCGGTATTAACTCCGCTATAAGAAAAAGTACCACTCTAATTTACGATATTGACAATGAAATTATCATTTATAAAAGAAATGGCTACACAAACGTTTTTTTCTCAAAAATTCAACTGAAACAAATACTAATGTTCATACGATAAGTTTTACCACTGTAAATAAATAATAAAAATACTATAAATAAATAGCAAGAATGTTACAATTCTCTGATTAATATTATACGTACTAATATATTCGTTGAAATATTTTCTGGAGAAAGAGAGAGGACGAAATTTCGATAGGCAGTTTTTAGAGATAAAAAATGCGAAAATATATCCCTGACTGAATTACGTTATTTACGCTTTATTTACGCAAACATGTGCGAGCCGTCATCGTCAGTCACGTCGGTAAATCGATGCTGTCACGATACAATTCTATAGCGTTCGTCAGCCTCAATCGCTCACAGTCACGATTAGTGTCCATTACGCACAATTTCGCACGGGCACGGTACAGAGAGAGAGACGATTAATGGAAAGCGGTGCGGGCGATGTAGCGGCGTTCGTCGTCGCGGCGAGTTTCAGACGTTCAAGTAATCGCGCGCCGTGCCGCAAACACGACTGCTTGACGCGGCCGACGCGGCACAAGAGTTACGGGTAAACGGCGAAAATGACTGTCCGTTTTGTCACGGGAAACAAACGGGCAGGAGGAAAAGCGCGAGCGGAGCGAGCTAGCACGCGGAGCTACGTCGTCGGAATAACGATGTCGAGATTGCGCCGGGCGATGCGCGTCCCGGGCTTTTGTAGCTTGTCGTTATCGCGACGCGATATCGAGCACCGACGCTTTCGTTTCGGCCCGATCGATCGACGTACGTGTAATGAGATTACAACAGTACGCGCCGTTACAAGGCAACAAAACGAAGGATTTCAATCTCGACCAATTGCCGACCCGATTATCCGGAAATTGTTAACCGGACAATAATTTTTATTTAACGACAGTAGAATTAGAAATTACCGCTCCGTTACGATACAAAAACAAAGACTAAAACGTTAAATTTATAAAATATTTATAATAAAATAGATTGATTCGTTCGTTCGTGATTAATAAAAAAAAAGTGATGCTATCAATAATCGTTTATACGTAGACTATTCGCGAATCAGGTGTTATAACATGAATTACATGAATTGTTATTCATGTACGATGACGTCTTTTAAATCGTATTTCGCTTATCCAGTTGCATTTTATATATCGCCTGAATAAATAGTAAATATGGGAGAGAAAAAGAAAGAGAGCAAGTGGTATTATGTAGATAAAGATTTTGCTGCTGGCGTTCGCTGTGTCACCGCACAGCTCTTCGTGACATGAACATTCATGGTTTCACGTGAAAAATGAGGTGATGATACGGGTCATAGACACCAGTCTCGTAAGAGAAGAAATCGTACATTGCGACCTACATTTATACCTTCTGTACCAACAAGGTGCAAAGAATAGCGCGCGCGCGCGCGTGCTGTTTCTCGAATTTATTTTATCTCTTGAATTTATTTCGCGCTTGTAGGAGGACGCAAACAGCAACCGCTCAAACCTCTAGACGTCTTGCTTTCCACTGGAGAGAAAAGTGTTTCGCCACCTGAATACACGGCGGTCTCACGGAGAGAATATTGAACGCCACAGTCATTGCCAAAACTCTTGGAGCAAACAGGCCCTCGAGGAAACGGAGGAAGTTCGGAAATACGTAGCAAGTTGATTTCGGTTCAAAATTTACCAGGTGAAGAAGAAACGCGTGAAAAGCCGGATGTCATCCTCAATATTTCTCGTGTTCGTCGTCTCTACCGGAAAAAATTATTCTTTTTCCTTTTAAATGTTACCGTCTTCGTCGAAATATTTTTGCGGGAATTATAAGTCGAAAGTTCACGTCAGTAACTTTGTGAAATAAAATTTAAAGACATAAATAAGTTTTTTTATTTATATGTTACAAATGAAAAAAAATTTTATCATACATGGGAAAAACGGTTTTGCTGAAGTATCTAAAAATTTAGCTAGATACAGATTTGACAATAATTTTGTTGAACTAC
Source organism: Cephalotes varians (assembly GCA_037157785.1). Taxonomy (NCBI): domain Eukaryota; kingdom Metazoa; phylum Arthropoda; class Insecta; order Hymenoptera; family Formicidae; genus Cephalotes; species Cephalotes varians. Next base: position 956,508 of record JANQDE010000068.1, read on the forward strand.
CAAAATAATTATGTAGGTCATGTAGAACACTCAAACATAAGCAATACTGCAAAAAGTTTTGACATTCCAGTATCTCATATAACTATTTTGATAGCCCGACAAAATTATTTTCAAATCTAAATAATCCTTAGATAAAAATGTAAATTTTTCCTCGTATATTACTCGGTGTATGTAGGATTTTTAGTAAATATTCTTCCCGTAATTATGAAAAATTCTATGCAGTGCGATGCAGTGATTCAGCGACCATCGTTTGACTTCCAAAGTATTGGCATCAAATATGTCTATCTGAGTCACGAGTTCTTTTTGACTTTATTAGTTTAACACATAAATCGTAATGCAAATGCGCATCTATAGATAATCCTTAACCGCGAAATGGATGGCAAAAATATGAATCGTATTATTCATGAAGGATACTGTTTTGCATCTATTACATCCTTATAATTTTTCGTGATTACGCTGCCTTCTAATGAGCGGAATTGTTAATTCGTAATAATATTATTTAAACGAAACTGTACCTAAGCTGCGATGTGTGTTGAATAACATATTCATTCAAATTAAACTCGTATATTTGCATGCGCGTATCTCGCATGGCCAGAGTTACGCGAAACACAATTCCTTACGTCATATAAACAGGATATATAAGCCGAGTAATCTAATTAATTAGATGCGATATATGTAACAACGTCACATTTCGTACAAATGTTCCCTCCATTTCAGTTACGTACGTTGCGTAACGCACGTAACTGCCGAAATGTATCCTATTCTTGTACATTTCGCTACAAAGATGACAGTCTAAATTATGAGTCGAATCCTAATTATGGGTCAAGTTTACAAAATTAAATATTTTACAGATATACACATATTAACAAAGTTACGAAAAATTCTTTTTGCATTCTTTAATTTTTTTGTTATTATTGTAATATAAAATCACTTTCTCAATCATAATATTTAAGAAAGAAAAGCGATAATCTAATCTTTAATAATTCTTTGAAATTATGAGTAGATTTAATACATTCTTTAATACATTATTTAATACATTATTATGTTAATTAAATGTAAATTTTAATTATTAACATAAAATAATTTTGCATTAAGAAAATAAAGACGAAATAATCTAACCCATAATTAGGACCTATATATAAACATTTTTTAATATTTTTCCAAAATTCACAATCGATTTATTGATAATATACACATAATAATTTTTCTTTGAAATTATAATATTTACTGCATTAACAATTTTTTAAATGTTTGATTGTTAAATTTACAAATTAGCGAAAAGCACTTTAACCTTAAATAACTCAATTGGGACCGTCACTTTACGAATTCTTGAATTTACTAAAAAATCAAAGTTATTTTTTTTTATATCAGAGCAAAATCTTCTTTACGATGGCAATATGTATCATTGCGAAAAGAGCGCGGTGTGGCAATAAAATTGTTTACATATTACAAAAACATGACTGTAAGGGCCCAGACACAATGAGAGGAATAGGAAACAGGGAATTAACTATTAGGAATTAGGAAAACGTCAAAGTAAAACGAAAAATCGCACTGTCTGCCTCTGGCTTATATCTAATTCGGAGCCCTAAATGCTTGTGTTACAATGAACTTCGCAAGATACTGAACTATATTCTTAGCACGCGCGATGTAGATTTTTATCGATTGTTGATTACCGGGACAGAAGGAAGAGCGTTTCGCGTGTTTCCATATCATGAATTTATTACAAACGAAATAACGTCAGGTGAGACAATACGAATTCAGAAGTCTAAGGATATGTATGTCAGGATTAAATCATGTTTTTCAACACAACGAAATGTGTCACCCTTACTTATTCAAAACGTGTTTTTAAGAATGTTTCAATCAATATTAAAACAAATACGTTTGAAATATAATGTAATACTACATATACTAACTACATAATGTAATTTTGCATATCCATTCTGTATAATATATAATATCTCTATAATATACATATATTTTATGTATGCATTCGCGCGCGCACATGTACAACATTCTATGTTAATATGAGAGATAATTCTTTATAGAGATAGTTCCAGTAATAAAAAAAATTAAAAAATGCAATATAAAAAACATGAATATTCACTTTATAATGTAAATAAAACATAGAAAATAAGTCGAACAGAAAATGGGATGGAACGTTTCTTTTTCTTTTTTTCTTATATGATATATTTAAAACAACGAATATTACAATAAAGGTTACGCAAAATATTACGCAAAGATATAGAAGTTCCTGCGAGTCTAAAATATGAAATTGTTCGCTTGAAAGCTAGCACACTCGTCCTTTTCTTTAAAAGACTATTTTCGAACCCTTTGAATATATTAGGCTTAGAAGAGTCGACTTCTCTCGTTCAAATATTACATCGCCTAAAAGAGAAAGAAAAGAGGAAAGAAAAAAGAACATAAACTAAGCACATTAAATAATCTATACAATAATGAAAAAATTCTCTTGCCTATACAAAATGTATGTGTGTGTGCGCATCTAATAAAAATATATATTATGTAATATATACATACACATATATTTACTCTGCTATCTAATGTCCTTCAGATCTTTTTCCTCTCTTCCTTCTCCTCTTTTAAATTCCTTTACACTCTCACAACGCTCATTCGCGAAAATGCGGTTAATTACGATTGTACATTAATTATCAGATAATTGTGGGACACACTTTAAATGACATTTCCGAGATCTGTCTCTCGCAACGCGCATTTTGTTGCCTCGTGACGGAATAATGACACGAAAAACGATTGCACAAAACTGTAATATGCTGTTTCTTCATTGCTACTTTTTCGAGACTGACTATTCTCAACTAGTGGGATAATTGCGTCGATCTCACTGATACGTGTGACACAAGTAGTAAAGTTAATTTAATAATTAATTAAAATGCTAACGATAAATTGCCCGAAATATTTAATCAAAAGTAGCGTATTGCGTCAGTTTACTCAATACATTTCGAACATATGAATCTGTGAAGTACGCGAAATGTCATTAACGAAAAATATATTACGATTTTCTATTGACTCACACTCGATTCAACAATTAGTTTACTGTTCCATGCTGTGCATGTGAAAATTTAGTTTTAAATCAACGAAAAAAAATCGTGATGCAAGATATATCCGAATTTTAAGTGATTAGATTTTAAGCCATTAAAGACATAATTATCACAGTAAATATGAAACAATTTATAATTTCTATCTTTTCTTTTTTTTAGTAATCTTTTTCTGGCTCTCAATCCTTTTGTTATATCAAAAAAAAACTTCTCTTTTCTGCGTGCGATGGCTTGGAGTGTGCAGAATGGCTTGGATTTTGGTTTCTGCCACACCTATTCTATTCTGGCACTCCTGGATTGTCTGGATTAATAATTCCTCTAAATATTCTTTTGTGTCTTTTGTGTATCTTTTCTTGCCCTCATTTCAGTTCTTCTACTCCTTCTAGTTGCTGGAGTATTGACAGAGTTATTTCTTGACGAGTTCCCATTTCTTACGACAGTGGATCCTTAGTTCCTACTTCAAAGAAATAAATCGAGCGAAATAACGTCTTGATAAATAATCGAACTTCGATACGAGGTGACATTTGTTGGAGTTAATCAATCCCACGGGTTGATGAATCGCTAATTGTTCACAAGGAACTTTTCACGGTTCGAAGGCGACGATATACAGTTACGCATTGTTACCTACCCGAGTTTCACTGTACGAATGATAGCGCAACCATGTGTAAACACAGCGCGCTGTATGCCGCAATAACAAACACCAAGACTGAGCGCCAATAGAATTATATGTATACATTGTCCCAACATTAAAAAAAATAAGATCATGCTGATACATATTTTATTCGCTCGATCGAATATCGCATTTAATAATATTGCAAAATTATTATTCAACGTTAACTTTTAGAATAAGATAATGTCGTAATAAAGAATAGTATTATGATTCTGATTTAATTAATAGTTAATTAATTAATCTGTATAAATTTTAATTTTAATGCTTCAAAAATCCATTCCTTTATTTCAAATAATGTTTTTCATGAAATAATATTTCTTTTCTAGCTTCCAAAAATGTTACGAGATTCAAAAGCTATTAAAAATTAAAATAAAATTGTATTTTAAGATAAATTTCACACGAATTCTTTAATTGAATTACAGTTGCAAATATAATGTAACAAAAATCAAATTGACTTTTATTTGTTAAATCATATTATATCTCAAAATTAATTTCAGCTGCATTTTTCAGCAAAAACGTAATTAAATTTGTAGATAAATACGAGTCTAAGATAATAAATAATTAATCTATAAATATATAATTTTTCTGTTTTATTTGTTTTTATTTATTGTACATTTGATCTATTTTTACTTTTTGTGCTTTTTGTGTTACTTTTTACGCTTTTAATATTTAATATTTAGCGATTGCTTTTTTACAATTATTTATTAAAAAATAAATTTTACCAATGTACGCGAGTCTCAAAGCGATATATTAATATTTTTACTCATAAAATCTATGTTAAATTTTTTTTCCAAAACATTTTTAAAACATTTTTAAAAAATTCATTTACGTTTAAAACAGATATCTATATGTTTAAAATAGTGTAATGCTTAAAACATATTTTAAATATAAATGCTTAAATAATAACAACAATGATTAATATCGCATAGCACAGGAATATAGTATCGTTATTTCATCGGAAATTCATATACCCAAGAGCTCTGGCATCTGACTTCCTAAAGTCACCAAGTTATACGAAACGTTGACGTGCATATCCCTCCCGTCGATGAGCAAACACATTGGTCGTATATAAATCACAAAAGTTTCGGGATTATGGTTTAACGCTCTCAGGCAAAGACAATGAGGAAGAGTCTCGCGGAGTTATAATCTTGCTAAATTTTCGACGAACGCAAAAGACGCCGTCGCGTCGAAGGGAATCTATTAAAACGGAATCTATTTTCGCGCCGCTATTTGGCAAAACGATAGAAAAAAATCATACAAGAAGCGTCGCGATAGGGTGGGATGCCTTTGACAGGAAAAAAAGCAGAAAGTTTCGGAGGCATGTACCGTCGCCATCGGTCTGCGAGAATGGTAGCAAAAGAAGCGTGGTACGCGAACGAAAGGGAGAAAAGAAGTCGACCGGATGGAGAGGTGGAATCACAAGGCAGAAAGAGGGTGAGATAGAGCAGAATAGAGAGATCTAACCCATATCGGAGCAGTGGTGGTAGTGGTACTCGTCCTCGTTGTCGCCGGTCGTCGTCGAAGCGAAAGCGTCCGATGAAAAAGTCGTTCGTCGGCGCCCGCCAGTCTGGCCAATATTTTACTATCCAACAGCATCGTCCCGGATCCGCCCGCTTCCAGTCCGTCTCGTTGCATCTCCCTTCCCCTCGCGTCAACATTATCCGCAGCTTCCTCCTCGCTGGGCAAGAGACGATGGAGGAAGCGCGAGGGTGGAAGGGAAGGAGGGAAGGAAGAGCGAAAGGATGGTGACGATTCGCGGCCGACGAATATGTTCCATCATCTGGATCGTGCACAAATATCCGAGGGAACCGAACGATCCGCGCAACGCCGCGATAAAAGGGGGGAAACTTTTGCGATTGTCGCCGCCTTGATCTCACACGGGGACGAAAGATACAGCTCGAATCGTCGAGAAACGAAAACGTCGTGACATTTTATGCTCGATGTTTATGCACGTGGAAATACGGAAGAAATATTGATCGATTTCTGTCGCGAGATCCCGAAACTTCTCGTGAATCGATGTTGAGACTTGAGGTATATGAGGTAGACTTAAGATAGATGAGAAATTGTCCAAATGTCTGATACTGCATTTATCGCTATTATACCTGTGATTGTTCTTGCGTGGGGAAGGAACAATCTTTACTTGAGCTTTATGATAAGATACGTATTGCTTTCTCATGGTGCAGCAGATTTCATCGATGTCAATATTAAGTTACAGAACGGATCTTGATTTACGTAACAAACTCTTCGAGTTTCTGAATTGAACTGAAGTATCGAGGTATCAATAGTTTTCGAGTTATGAGCGATTGAAACTGAAAAACTTGGCGAACTGAGTTATACCGAAACGTAATAAGACAGCGAGAACTTATTGTCTGTTTAACTTCAAATAAATTTTACTTTTCCAGAATCGTCAATGGTTGAATGACAAAATGTGTTAAATGTGAAAATTTCATATTCTAATTTACAACAGATAATAGGAATCTTTCCTCAAGAGAAATCGATAAATAAATGTGTGTGTGTGTGTGCGCGCGTGCGTGCGTGCGTGCGTGTGTGTGTGTGTGTGTGTGTGTGTGTGTGTGTGTGTGTGTGTGTGTGTGTACACACACACACACATATGTATACATAATAAGTTAAAATAGAGATAGGAACGTAATTCAGGATAATGAGATTTACGGCACACAACGCCGCATTATTCGAATTTATACGTCAGTCATTGTTAATTAAGAGTAGTTAATTAAGAGCGCGGATAATGTCACGGTGCGGTAAGAAATTCCGGCGCTTTTCAACTTCGCAGCGGGTAGAAGCAAGATAAGATTTTCGCGCTCGGCTGGAAGTCTTGCGAATAGATATAGAAAATTTATTCGCGCGTAACTTAAAACTTTGTTTTTAAAATCAATTATATGGCGGGAAACTGCTTAAACGACTAAAGTCGATCGAGTCCCGACTTCAAGATCCACACTCATTTTGTCCGATTTGATTGTGACACATGCTCCCGAAATTCCGGAAAAGTCATCTTCGCCTTCCGAAAGAACGTTCTCTTCAAGAGGGAAAGTTCCGAGAATGCTGCGCCGATTCCGCGGTATGCGAAATTACAACGTCGGAACAAAACTTGCCCGCAGTTTCTCGATCGTTCGACGGGATCGAACCTGCAAGGTAGATCTCAAGAGATGATAACGGCTATCGCATAGCTCTTGGGATTAATTTTACAATCAGTCACGCGGTTATTTTGCTATGCGTGGGTCTCACACGAATTATCCCGATCGTATATCTCAAAAGTTATAGGACGCAGCGTGCGCGGAGGAATGGAAATCATAAAATTATTCTTTCCTGGTAGGAAAGAAGCAAAAATACATTGTGATATTCGCGTGCATTTAAAACTTTACGATTAAAAGAAAAACACATAATTTAGTGAGTACTATTTGTGAGAATCCTTTTAATAATTTTGTTCTCATAAGCAAATTTTTTGATATCCACATTTTCTAATTATAAACAATAATTACATATTTTTGTTTCATATATTTTACGAAAAGTTGAAATTACATTAGGTATCGATATTATATTCATACCATATCGGTATATAATTGCAATCTCTTTAAAATATTTGAAAAATATTTTGTGATAAAAGTTATAAATTAATATGAATCGCTTAGTCACTTATAAATCTTTCAGAACATTATAAATTTTAATGAGACGCGAATGTAAATTGACGTATCACGTCGATCTAACAATTCCGAAAAACTGGGCGTGCACAAAACGCTCTGGAACAAATGGCTCAATTTGCGCGATACGGATCATCTGGGTCGAACTCGCGAAAAGTAGGATATAACTCCAAGAAACGCGAAATAGATGCGCAAACAGCCAATACGGTTAAACCTTTAAGCCAGTAATCGATATTCCCGGCGATCGATGCCGCTCTCATACTCGGCCGCGGGTCGTCCGCGGCAGAAGAAGCCGCGTTTGGAAAATTGGAAAACTATCGGTTGCCTGACGGGGCGATCACTACGAAGACAAAGGGCCGACGAAACTTGGGCTACGGAAAATGCCTTTGCCAATTTAGGGGTTGTCAGCCCGCTGAAGGACGGCGGCAAATAGAGCCGGATATGCACCTGACACTTGGAGATTTCGAGTGCCGTGAGCGCGAGAGGCAGAATCCCTTTATGAACTTTCTAACGTGTTTCGACACATATTTTTATGAAATGCGGCAGGAAAATGTGGTGCGGAAATGGTTGAAAATAGCTTGGCTGCGGAAGAAAGCTTTTGCGATGCCTTCGATAGATTTAGCTGTGAATCATCGATTGTGAATGATCATATTAAAAATCGTGACTTCAAAATTGTATAATAAATAGAAAGTTTATTTGGATATTTAGAATTTCATAAGTTTTGTAAGTGGCAATAACAGGATTACAGTTGTCAGCTAAATGTTCAAAAACTTCGGATAGCCAGACAAAGGAAATAAAATGTAATATAAAATAAGAAAGAGATAGAGAGAACATTCAGGCACGCGACGACAAAATTGATAATAACGTAATCTTATAAGAATTATTAAGTGTGAAGAACGAGTATCAATGAATAATAGATTTCTAATTCAATCAAATCCCAATATAGAAAATTCCAATAAGATACGTGAGAACATCTCGTCGTAAGCGCGATGAGTGTACTAGCTTTAATATAGATTATTACAATTTTCTATAATAAGGAACGTAATTGGAAACCTGATCTAGATAAATTCACTGAACTAAATCCATCTCACCTTTTAAGAAAAAAAATCAATGATATTTAAAGCTCTAAAAATTATTCTCCTTCAATCATAAAACGTAACATTTCAGAAAAATCTTTTTAAGAAAAGATGCCAAAATATTTAAAATAAGATGGTGAAAATTCCAAAGAAAATAACATAAAAATAATTTAAAAACTCTCATGGTTTAAATAAAAACAATTTGCACAAACTTATTGAGTAGAACTATATTAAGAGCAACAATGAAATTGAAACAGTTAATTAAAAAACAATTAAAAATTATCTTCCGAGAAAATACTGACGTATTGATTCTATTTTATTACAAGTGCACAAGTCTATATTATTCTCAGTAATTCACGATTAAAAGCATCGTTATTACATCCCGACGAAAATGCACTTTCGCCATGTTGCATCTAAGTGCAAAAACGGACGTATATGATGGCCTCTGGTGTGCTCTCCTGCCTACAAGCCATAAACAATAAACTCGCCGAGCGAAGGTATCGCTAAGTGTACGATCGTAAGGCGAATGGATGTGACACGGCGAGAGTTGGCAAATGTTGCCTAGAGGTGTCAGTCGACATTCCCGACATTCCTACCACCTGCCGTGTTCGAGGCGATTTGCTTCACCTGTCTCCGCCGCAGTGCACCGGTATGCAAACGGCGGTATTCCATAATTCGCGAGTCCGTCAACTAATGAGATGCCGACAATTCGACATTCGCAAAAACGTAACAAAAAACAGAAGAAATTGACATTGATAAATAAAATGGAAGCTTTTTATAGATCCGCTTGTTAATTTAAAAAATGTCAAAGTGTTAGGCATTACATGACGTTTTCTCCGGCAGAAAACATGCAAAGATGACAATCTGTATAAAATTGAAACGAGAATCAGATTTAAATCTGCGCATTGAACGAATAGTATAATGTAAAGTCTTTTAATCAAGCTCTTTGTTATAAAAAGGCTCTCTATCATAAAATTTTAACATAGTAAAATATTAAGTAAGAATATTATAAATTTATGATGTGAAATATATATGTGGCGCATACGAAAAGGGTGTTTCTCACCAAAAAAATGGGTTTTCACTTTTTGATTGATTTTTATGTAGAATTAGATGTAGATTCCGATAAACCATCGCCAAGATTGTATCACCATTTTAAGTGCGTTAAAAACTGCTGTAAAGTGAGGTATCTCGTAATTAAAATGTCAAAATTTGAAAAAATTCAATTTTAAATTTAATTTAATTTTCTTTTTTACAAAAAGACTTAGGGATAATTTTTTAAGCTATCATCAAAAGTATAATAAACAATTTTCAGAAAACTTGAAAAAGTTCACACAACATAAAATCAATAATTAAAAAAAACTTCGAAAAGTTCAAACACGTTTATCTCGAAAACAGGTTTTTGATAAAAAATACCCTTTTCGTATGCGCCGTCACATATGTAATTATATTATTTTCAAAGTATTATATATCTATAATATATATGAAATATATATATATATATATATATATATATATATATATATAATTACATCACTGATGTCTTCGGAACATGTATAATTATATTTCGAAAATCACGGTAAAAAATATTTAATAAAATGTACACATATTACATATTTTATGATAACAGATTTCTTTTCAATTTTCAGACCGCGTTGCCATTACTGAGATTATATCGCATATTTCATCCACTATATTAACGTCGAAAATATTCTGTCGCCTGAACTTGTGCTTCAGTAAATATCGATAGAAAAACAACAAAGACGAGGAAACTCGCAAAGTAGCAGTTTCTACACCGCGGTAACTGCCGTTCAACGGAAACTCGAGCGAATTTCGGTCGAAACGCGGTAAACTTGACTTCAAGCCGGTCTAACCGAATTTTGAGTTAGGATAAATCCGATGCATTTGATTGGAAAATTATAGATACCACACGAGAACGAGCATCACGTACGGAAGCGATCGGCCAACTTCGGACATCGACATTTCCGTCGCGATTAGGCGATACGGGGCAGACGATCGGAAAACCATCGAAATTGTCGCGGTCATCGCGAGAGAAGTTTCTCAATTGTAGAAACGAACGAGACGACTCTACGAAATATTCCACGAATGTGGAAACGAATTCTGGAAAGTTGCAGTGATCTCGACTCCGTGACGTTAACCGCAGGATCCGCAAAACGAGAGAAAACGAATTTTATACGTGCGGACCACTATGTTCCCTCCGCATCTTGCGAAATTAAAAAAAAAAAACAACTCAGAATTATAAGCTATACTGTTAGAAATGCTTCCTTTACATATAAATAAAGCTCATAGTTATGAACGAAATTAAAAGTAATGAATGATTTAACTGAAACTAAGTTACAAAATAGTTACTTAAATGTAATGAAAGTGTACATAAAATTTCATAAAATTTTATGAAAAGTACGTTACATTTCATAAAGTTTTATGAAATATACATTAAATTTCATGTACATGTACACAAATATACTTTTCAGTTACAAATATACAGTTATATATAATACATTAAATTTAATGTGATGTCATGAAATTAAATTCAAATTGTAGAACTTAAAAGTACATTAAACTTCATGACATTTTTAACAGTGTATTTACAAGCTTTCAAATTCTGCAAATTAAAAATTTTGAGCTCACTGTGGATTGAAATTTGATTTTTTTTAATTCGCAAGATGAGTCAAGTACACAGTGGTTACGCACGTTTGTCTCACGTCACGTGATATTCGAAGGAAAAATGGGAAATTCCACGAGAATCCGATCGAAAATCACAACTTCACGTCGAAAACATTGCCTCGCGCTGCGTTTCATCGCGGAGAACTGTCAACGCGTGAAAAGTGCAAGCTACAAACAACTGTGTTGTACTATCGACACCGCGACGGTATAAAAAAAAACATTTAAATCTCCCTCTTTCTCTCTCTCTCTCTCTCTCTCTCTCTCGATAAAAATAAATTCTTTTGTCTGGCCATCGCGGCCTGTCGCCCGACCGAGTCCTCGGATGCAGTCATATCGATACATCGATCGTGTTCGGGGAAAAGCTATATGTAACGACTGTGATTTATGCGACCGGTATGATTTATGCTATGTACATTCCGTATTCTAAAATATAATTCTCTGCACAAACATTTCGTGCACGATATGAAAGATTACGATGTATCTCCATGTAAATTTAATTTAATCCGACATTTCCGCAGTGGCGCTATCAACCCGATGCGCGAGTGCATGCATGTCGGATTAAGCATGTAATAATGTCTTAATAATACTTAATATCCGAAATTTTCGTTAATTCGTAAAACAGAGAAGGTATATATAAAATAAATATAATATAAATAAATATCAAATATGTATGTACAAAAGCGAATCCTCTCTTAAAAAAGCCATATTAAATCGATAATCGAATTCATTGTTGCTTCTTTTCCGCATTGCCGATTAGGTAATTCACTGCGCTTATTTTGTGAACGGCTGTCATCGCATAATTTGACAGTTATGTATATTGAAAAGTTAATAGTAATAGTGTAATATATTAATTATATGCATCTAAGCATTCAAGCATTTAAGCGCAAGTGAAAAATAAAAAATAAAAAGATAAATAGCGCAAAGCGCGTGTCTGTGATGTCTAGATATAAAGTAGATATAAAATTTAAAAAATTATTCTTTTATATTGATTCGTTTAATTTTGAAATGTAATAATAATAACAAAAATTAGTAATAAGTGTACTCTGAAATGATATGTATTATATTTAATATATTAAACTCTGCTCAATTATTAAATTCAACTGTTATTCGTTACAACATCTATAATAATACAATATATTGAGAGAAAATATGTATGTGAGTTATGTTAATATTTATTATTGTATTTCTCATAATCCAACCATTTCAACTTAACTCTAATTTTAAATTTTAACTTCCATTATTAATTTACCATACTCTTACATCTTATCAGTATAAWACAGACTAGACTTGCCAATCTAGAGGGGAGACCAATCTAGCATTATTCAATTCTTGTCTGAGGAGGACTCAAAATCAGAGTCGAAACGTCACGTCACTGATAATACATGTCTACACTACACCAAGAGACGATTTTCATTTCACCTTTCAAATCCACGCACGTACATCAGCGGAGGCTCTATAGGCAATTACAAAATTTGTTTTGATTTTATCTAAGAGCCATATATCTTAATTTTTCTTTTTGTTTAATATTTATTATCTTTTAGAAAAAAAACGGTAAGTGTATGTACTTCTCAAAGAAAAAACTGTATCAAACTCTTCCTATTTCAATCCAAGCGACAGTAATTTTAATTCTCCTTAAAAAATAGTATTATATTAAATTGCGCTATCTAACTCAAACCAAATATGTATTTTTCAAAAAAGTATGAACTCTTTAAATTGCATCAATTAGAAAAAAAAACAACTTATTTAACAAATAAAAGCGATAGTATCTTTAATTAAAAATCAAATTGTTTTCGATCGGATTTTCGTAGAATTTTCCATTTTTCTTTCGACGGATATCACAACGTGAGACAAACGTAATCACTGTGCACTTGGTCCACCTTGCAAAATTTAAAAAAATCAAATTTTAATCACAGTGACGAGCTCAAAATTTCAAAAATTTTTAATTAAAAAAAATAAAATCCAATCATTCTTTACAACATCAAAATATTAAAAAAAAATGAATCATGTTAATAATATTTAATCATGTTAATATTTATAATTTCTCTCCAAAATTTCAATTTATCGTATTGCAATGCAAATTATATAAAACAACAATATCGTAACAAGATCGATGTATTCTAGTAAAAATACTACAATTCACGAAACTTGTTGCAAAATTTGCTAAGACACAAATTTTTAAGTTGCATATCGCGCATTATACGTCGATGAAAGGGAAGGACAATCGCGTGAGGTGATTGTGGCACATGGCTTCGAATACAATCTCTATTAAAGGACATGCGCCGCCATCGAGAACGGTCGTATTTTCGCCACGCATTCAGCGTTAAACACGGCTGCATGGCGCCCACACGTCGCATTGACGTTGAATGGGATTCTCGTGCCGTACGAGTGAATCAACAAGCTTTTCAGAATCGGACGGGCGTGCGGCGTTTAACGTTAAACGATCGGGGAGGTAATACACGGATCGCGGCAGGAAGATGTACACGAGAAAGTAAGAAAATACAGCACGCGCGACAACTGTACTTAACTGCACTTAACTATATATACACCCGTTTACCTTCGAGGCACTGGGTCGCGCACGTTTGCCGAGAATCGATAGACGGTGGATTCTTTCGCGTTTACGTGCGGGCAATCGATTCGCCGGTACACATGTACGTATGTGTACGACGAAAGAACACACGGCACACGGCAGACGATTCATAAAGATCGTCCGTCGGGCGGCATACGATAAGGGACCACCGAGGTCGATTATTGGAACTACAAATCGCGGGGACGCATAACGATGCTCGCAATAATTCCGGGAGGACAGGCGATCCCATTATTCGCGCTCGGAAGCTCCGCGAGGTCGACAATTCTTATCGTTTCCTCGCCCGGGCGAGTTACTACGTCTCTTCCGTTCTCCGTTTTGCTCCTCCCGCCCGGTTTGTCACCGTGCACGCACACAAAAGGGAGAAGAGCTCCGAGTTTTACGCGGTGTCTCCTCTCAACGATGGCGCATTCAGACGCGCCGGTAAACGGCGACAACTCGCTAAGAGACTCGAGATATTTATGCGAAATGTCTCGTATAAATATCACGGCGGCCGTGGAACGATTCTCGGGCGAGTTCGCGATTTCAATGCCGATTGCTATATAATACTGCAAGAAACTCCTGTTTATTTCCGAATTATCAATCAGATTAACCTAGCAAAATTGAAAGAATAAAACTTGTGATTTCTTTGGAAATGTGTGCAATTAAAACATGGTAGAGACAATTCATTTTTAACAAACAAGAAACATTCAAAAGTTTTTCTTTTTCTTTTTAGCACAATTTTACGGGATATATCGCCTACCGAAAACTACAAGAATCTAAATACAACACATAGAAATTAATTCGAAAATTTAATAAAAATATATATTAAAACAGAGATATATGTTATGGTATATTAACAAATTCAGAATTACTATGGAAAAAAATGGTTTTGCTAAAAATTTTAAAAATTTAACTAGATACAGATCTGAAAATAATTTTATTGAATTAAATAATTATGTATGACGTCCCGTTGCTAGAATATCAAAATTTTTTGTATTGTTCATAAATTTCCTAATTATTTTTAGATCTGTATCTCTAATTAAAACTCTCTAACTTTCTGAATTTTTAGATATTTCAGCAAAATCGTTCTTTCAATGTAAGAAAGCAGATATAAGATTAAGATAAATTGAGTTTCTCTAGTAATTTACACCTCGTGTTAAAAATTCTCAAAAATATTTCAGGATATTTGTTAGAATTTTTTAAATATAATTTTTTAATATAATTTTTCTAATAACTTTCCCAACTTAATTTGGCCATAAATCGCTGAATTAATAATAGAGAGATTCTATTGAAGGAATCTCTTTAATATTCTCGCATATATATTTGGTTTCACGGTCACCTTCAGACTTCTACCGGAGATTGATTTTCAAAAAGAAAAAAAAGGAAACGGCCGAAACATTCGGCATATTAGTTTGTTACTTCGTTTTAAAAAGAGGTCATCAAGATTTTGCCTGTTGCCGGATATTAAAGCTCGAGTTGATTGTCATTCTCTTATGTTATTTACTTGTGTATTGCCTCCCTATTGTATTACTACAATACATATAAAAAAAAGATAATCAAAATTCAGAGCAATCAATCGCGGAAATTTTTTTTGTCTGCCGGAGAGCCGGAGAAAAAACCGGAGTTTTCAATGTAAACTGAAAGGACAACCATAGTCGGTTCCCTTGCACGCCACCTTGCAAGATTGTGTCCTATTTTCCCTACGAGCTCCATGCTGATTTCAAATCAATCAATGTTGCACGCGCTCGTCCCGTGTAGCACCGAATTTGGCGACGGTTGTTTCGACCCCCCTGCGGCGCAACCCGGTGCAAAGCAGCACGCAAGGAAATCGTCAGCAAAATCCTCACGCTTTGTGTTTAGCTCTGCGGGCTAAGAACTCAAACCGGGAGCATCGAAGATTTTTCACTAATGAAGGGAAAGTCGCAAGCGCGTTTCGTTTAGCCGAAATTCGACAAAGGGAAGAAACGGACGGATTCTGCTTGTATTTTGCCGGCAAACGCTTTCGGCTTCGTTGTAGGAAATACACTGAGAGAAAACAAAATAGTTGTGGCAACTATATTTTTGATAACTTTGTAATTTAAGTATCTGGCACTAGTTTTATAAGGTAACAAGAACTAAAGTAGTATTAAAATGTAGTAACGATAACAATATACGTCAACTATTAATTGATAGTGAAATAGCGACTCAACTATCATTACACAATTATATACACTTTATACAAATAAGATATAACTACTACGTTTTTTTAGTTTAGACAAATATTTTTTTAAAATGAAGCATAACTAATTAATTATTGTTGAGATGACTTGAAAAAAAACATTATTATTATGCGACTATTTTTCTGTAGTTTGTTGAACAATTTATTATAAATTTATACTACTACATTTTCTTAGTTCGTATCACTTATTCATTGTTGTTATTATAACTTTATAATATTGGGTTGGAACAAAAGTTCGTAGCGTTTTATTAGCTTAAAATTGTACATACAATATTTTCGTCAAAAATGAATGAAATTTAAATTTAAAAAAAAAAGATTTTAAAGCTTGAAATCTCTACTTTCAGAAGTTTATCATATTTTTTGAGTTTATGCGAGTTTGATAATTTTTACATACAGAAAATTATGAGCTGAAGAAGATTGGAAAGCTGGAAAATTTTCTTCTCAGTTTGTTGACTTGTAACGTGCCCAAATTAAATTTGAGAAAATTTTTGACTATCTCTTGTGAAAGCTTGAAGCTTTCCCTACAAAATCGTTTTTTAGAAATGTTCCTACGATTTTTTATTCTTAAGTTATTTACAAGTTAAGTTAAACAGGGATTCTGACTTTGATCGCTCATAACTCCATTAAAAATCATCGTACCATAATTTGTAAAACAGATTCGGAAAGCTGAAACTTTGCTCTATCAAATGGTGTCATACTAATTTTGTAAAATGTAGAAATTTTTAAAATATAGAAATTTTAGAGCTAAAAAACGCTACGAACTTTTGTTCCAACTTGAGTTGGAACATAGTTGAGGCGCTATTTGTCCTCAAATTTCTAGATGCTGGTACGACTTTTTTCTCTGAGTATAGGAAGGGCGAAAACGATTGAGAGAAATGTTCTCTCTGTCTCTCTTTAACGACTGTTCGCCCTGATCGTTCGCAATTGGAGCCGGAGGATTGAACGACGTTCGCCGCCTCTGATGACGCGCGGAATATGACTCGATCACGTGCGTGTGCGTGCGTGTCACGCGCGAAATAAACAATCACGCCGACCAACCCGTATTTTAGTCGGAATCCAGTTGCGCGAAAGTAAGAGGCGCGGACACTCCGCGTTTCTCCGCGTAACGTTCGCACGCCGTAATTGTATGTTGCGGCGCGTTTCAACGGCGATCGCCACGGGAGCGTGAATCTCGACCGATCGCGCGTACATTCACTCGTAATTCAGAAGCGAAGTCGCGCGAGCGACAGCGGAGACCTTTGCGAGCGGAAAAAGAGCCCCTCGCGAAAGGCATGCCGGAAAAAATCATTTCTCAGGTAAGTACTTGCGGCATTGAATTTGTGCATCACTTAAGATACTTTATATCTCAAAACCTGACAACAAGATAAGACAAATATCTAAAAAGTTTGTCTTTCATAAAAACTGTCAGTACTAAAAAATCTATGCCTGTAACATAATCGAGATTTTCGGTATGTATATTATTTTCAATATCAGTAGCGAATGTCGGAACGCAATTTAAAATAAGATAAAATGCCTGAGATAAGACGGTACTTGAAAGATATTCGAAAGAATCTAAAGGACGTTCGATATCTGAACATTCTTCGGATATCTTTTGAACGTCTTTTAAATTCATTTCCATCAATGCTGATTAACTTTAATCTCGGTTTACTTTTTATCGTTTTCTAGTTCTGAGAAAAAGAAATAAAGAATAAGTTAAACCGAGATTAAAGTTAGTCTACACTGATAGAAAGCATTGGCCATCGAGAGCCGAAAGGTACAATCGCCATATTGTAACGCGAGCGATTTTAAATACGCGTTAAACTCGTCGTTAAACTGAACATTGTTCTGCAAGTATCCAGTGTTGAATACGAATAAAGGATTCGTAATTCGCGCATAGATACAAATAAATATATCGGTTACGAGATAATTCGGTACTCGCTAAACATTTGGCAAAGATAAAAAAAACATGTCAAAAAATCGAATAAAAATAAAGGATTTTACAATAAATCGATCGCTAACGACGATCGCCGGGCAGAAATACGGCAGAACAAATAAAATGCAAATATTCCCGAATAATACGTGTGCTTGATATTAATGATATTCAAATACGGAGTGAAACGCATAGGAGTCTATATTTTTCTGAATACGAATGCAGGAGCATCGCCACTTTTCTCCTTCGTCGACAGACAGGCTTTTGCGATGTGGAAAATTATTAACGCGCCAAGTTGCAGCGCGTAACTTCGAATCGATGGAACGCGGTTTTCCGTAATACGGAGGACTACCTCGGATTTCGGAGCGAGCGGCGTCGAAAAGTGGTTGTTTCGCAACAATTCGCAACGGCGAAGCGCCACCCTTCGGCGGAGTCGTCGCTGTTGTTATTGCCGATTGTGACACTTTGCTTCTCTATCAATATATTCCATCTGACGCGTCTCACTCACGCAGGACGCGTCGCGGAGAGTCACGATCACGGATCGAATCGAAGGATCGTTGGAAAGATCAGGTCATCGCGTAGGTCGTCTTTCTCCTCCGCGAGTCGGAAGAAAAGACGGAAAAAGAGAAAACGAGCGACCTGTCATCGGTAATCTTCGCGGCGACGAGCGAACGCGAGAGGATGTTGCAGCGGAACGTTTTGACTCACCTCCTCGGCGAATTCGAAATCACCGTCGAATTTCTTCTTGCACCTCACCCCCGTGGCCAGAACTAGCAGCACCGTGGCCGCGAACATCCACGAGAGTCGCATGGCTGAAACCGCCGTCGGATTTCTCCGAGTCCCTCCTTATCCCGGAACCGTCACTTACTTCACCGCGGAAGAAGACGCCCGCGCGCGCGGCGCGACAGTGGGAGAGAGAGGAGAGATCGGCACGCGCGAGTACACCGTCAAACGTTAACGAGAGGAAGAGATATCGGGGCGGTTGACGCGGACGACGCAACCGATGATTGACGTCTCTGGCGCACGCGAAACTCCGACTTATCGTGTGTGTATGTATGTGTATATTATGTATGTATGTATGTATACGCGATGCTCGATGCGGAACGGAAACGCGCAGCTCGATAGCCGAACGAGTTGTGCTGTGACCGCGCGAGGTGAGGCGACACCGTCACTACCGTTGGCTGCGCCACTAGAGGCGCGCGCGCGTCTCGCCCGCTTATTGGTCGGATCTCGACGAATGGCATGCTCGGAGCGGCGCGCGGAGAGGGAGGCCGGTAGCGCGCGCTACTCGCTCGGCTATTCTCGTCACTCGCCGTGCACCTGTTCGGCCGCCTTCGGCGCGGATACACCGCCGCCAGTCAATACCTACAGCTGCTAGTTCACCTACCTCGCTACCGGATGTAGCCTGTGGTTTCGATGAAGAACACGGAGAAAAAAAGAGTTGCGGAGAAGGGCATCGGGGAAAAATCCAGTCTCGTTCTCCCCAGACGATCTCGGCCGTTCGGCTTGATTGACTGATCTTTTTTTCGTTCTCTCTTCGTTACAATTGCCATTGCCATCATTGTTCTATCTGTTTCCTTACTTTACTGAATCATGATATTCGTCCCATGGAGGACAGAGAAATTCACATAGTAAAAAGAATAAGAAATTTTCTGGAATGACGATCTTTCGTCGTTTACTGATGTTTATATCTGAGTGATAATGGCATGAATTATTCTTGAATGTATAAATCAATACACATTTCAATTACTATAAATTTGTTAATGGCAATTTTGTAAATAAGTTGCGAATATTCAGTCTCTGCTAACTTGCAAACGCGGCCGCTTTAAAACTTAAAATTGTTCAAATATTACTTTTATATTAAATATTAAAAAATTATATACGTAAATATATACATATATATCTAATAAATAAAAGATTGCCTAATACATTTCAATATTTCCATCAACAATAAGTTAAACTGGACCGATAAATAAATCAAATATATAAAAAAGCACCAAATATGGTCAAGGCTAGATTTTGTGTCTAATAATATTTCTACGTGAATTTAAAGTACATTTTCCAATTCTTCAACTGCGCGCCGAACATACATAGCCAATCTTGAAAACGCGGTCCTATAAATTAGGATAATATCGTAAATTATCGATCAATCTTAATAATAATGCCAATAAGCATCTTAAAACATTGCAAAGAATTTATTGCAAAAAATATCGTCTCAACCAGGCTTTGAATCTGAACTTTCCGACTATATGAAGTCATCTTTCAATTCCGACCACTGAAACATGAAGATGGGGTGAGAAAAAATATCGAAATATCTTGAAAATTATAAGTTTTATAAAGAACTGTTTCAGAGAAAAATTGTAGAGAGTTTAAAAGATCTATTTACTGATCTAATCAGTTTGATCTTGGGTAGCAACGCTAAGGTCAGGACAAGGTCATTTTGAATTTTTTATGAAAACTCCCATTTTTTCTTGCATATTCTTATAGCTAACATTGAGAGCTCAACTCAAAACACTACTAACACTCAACTACGAGACACTCCTCAATAAAACTCCTCTTGGTTAAATACTCTTTGAGATGAGTTGACAAAAAGTTCACATATTTTGATATGAAATATAAAGTACCTCGTAAATTATTCATTTTTTGGTAACTGTATCTTAATACTTTTATGCACAGAATGATGAAACAAATCAATTGGTGACAAAAGACAGAGTTGCTTTTCAAAAATTATGCAATTTGTAATATGCAACTACATAATTTTTTTTAACCCTATAACTTTTATCTGAAAATCTTTTTTAAAGCCTATAACTTTCATCTAAAGTTTTTTTATAAAATTTATATTTATCGAGATATTTCAGTATTTTTTTTTTACTCTGTACATGAATTAGAAAAGACGTTCCAGATAATCGAAAGATTCCAGACTGATTCGATCAAATTTGGCACTTCCTTGCTTGACTTATTCAGTTATTAACAATTTGGATTCATCATATACATGCAAAAAAGTATACTTCTCTTAAATTTCGTAATGCTTTGCAATCAAACGAGTCAATAGATTATATTCCATAGATCGATTTTTATGGTAGGTTTTTATATTTAAGACCGTCTTAAGCACAGTCTTAAGATGTAATGAGCTAATCACAGAGCTAATTATCATTAGCATCTTAAGACATTACTTAAAATCATCTTGAAATAAGACTCGACTATGAATATCGTAATTTCATTTTCCAAACACCTGCTTTCCTAAACATCGAGAGAATGCCGTTCATTTGATCTTTTTAGTAGGGACGGTAATTTTCTTTTATACTCTCGAGATCTAACTGCAAAATTTATTGCTCCAAAGGGCCGTTTCACTTTAGTAGGTCCAAAGCGGATGCTTGTCACGCGAAAGAATGTATATAGTTCCTATAGTACCATGTTGCTAAGTACATTTTCAGAAGAGTACAAATGTTTCTTTGGAGACTACTATCTGTGAAACATAGCATCCGAAGATCTCGTAAAATACAATGGGATCAATTTATAATCACGTCTATTTACTCACACATCACGGCTTTTGAAAAATATCCGGAAAGAGCATTTTTGACTATTCATTCAAATTCGAGAAAAAAACATAGATAAAATATTCTCAAAATAATATGTGAAAAATAGGGATAACTTGTAGAAATAATACATATGTATCTGTATCAGGCCAATTTGTTTATTGTTTAAGTATTTCTATATTGAAAAATACTGAAGAAAAAACTAATCGCGTTCTTTTAATCTAAGAAACCCATCTGCTTAGAAACTGTATAGCTACATCACAACCTAATGAGATTATGTTTCTGTCATAGTCAACGTGCCGCTATGGTAATATCAACAAGGATATATATGCGGAGCATATCCGAAAAAAGGTGCTACTTGTATAAACAGTTTATCTTATATTATTCAGTTTATATATTTCATATATCTATTAAGAATAAGAAACTAATAAAAACAAGCAGTAGCACCGCATATACATCCAATTGTTTAAATGCTATTTATAATTATTTGAAATGCAACGAAAAAATGATAGTGCGAGAAAACATCAAAATGATAAATAATAAATGAGAAAAACTCCATGTTGAATATGAATGGAATAGCCGACTTCGATATAGTTGATAGAACGAGGATATCCATCTCATCTTCATTTGAGATGTACGTAATGCCACTTATCGACTGAAATCAAACATTGTAAAAACAATTCAATGAATAAGGATTTTAATTCTCATGTATTCATGAATATCTCCATATAATTCAAATATTCGAAAATTATGTGCAACTTTTAATTCTCATCATAATTGTTACAATTTGGGGTGCATGAAGTAAGATTTGTTAACTGAAAGTAAATTAGAGCATTATAAGTATATATATAAAAGAGTAAAAGAAACTGAGAATGAGAATTCCAATATTTTCTAATTTTTATGAAATAGAAAATTTATATTTCTTTCTATTATTATATTTGAGTTACTTACCTATCGGTTCTATAGCTTGAGGTTCCACTGATTCAGGTGCTTTTTCTAAAATTTCTTGTGCAGCTTCTGGGGTAAT
The DNA here is from genome assembly GCA_037157785.1 of Cephalotes varians. Lineage (NCBI taxonomy): Eukaryota > Metazoa > Arthropoda > Insecta > Hymenoptera > Formicidae > Cephalotes > Cephalotes varians. The sequence goes on from JANQDE010000068.1 coordinate 978,916, forward strand.
CTTGAAAGGACTCCCCTCTACTGTTACATTAGAACTACAAAAATAATACATAGAATAACATCTTAATTGCTTTATCTAAGACAAATTTAAAGACTAATTTTTACAAACCATTCTATTTCACTAGATGAACCTTCCTGTTTGATCAAATTTTGCCAATGTTGATGCACTTCATCAATAATGTGCAGTGCAAATTCTCGTGTTTTTGCTTCACCATTAAATGCAAATTGATTTTCTGGCTTTCCATCCGGAATTTTATATATTTTAAACCATTCAATTGTGGCTTTCATTAAACCTGGACAATGCTTCTCAATATCGCTTATATCTGCAATATTTATCAAGTTAATAATGTTTAATACAAATGAAAAATCTCTTCTTTGAGTTTTCTGCATATTCAAGAACTTGGTTGGAAAAAATATATTGTATTGAATCTTGTATTAAGTATTGTATTATATATTGTATTATATATATTATTAATATTGATTTTTGAATAAAAATGTGAGTTGAAATAGAATTACCATTCATTTGTTCCGCCAAAGGATCATTAACATCAATTACAATAATCTTCCAATCAGTTTCACCTAAAATAAAAATTGTTTATAATAAAATGTATATATATCATAATATTTTATTTATACATAAAAATATTCTATAGTCTAATATTCTATATAGAATAGAATTTATTTATTTCAATATACAATATACAATATGTCAAGAAGACTTGATTTTCAAAATTTTTCTATCATCCTCTTATTCATATAAGATAAGATAAGGAAAGCTAAACTAGCTTATCTATAGACTCTTTAATTCTTCTCATTATAATGAAACACACAAAATATATATGAGTTACAAAAATTATAATACTATACTACTCTATCATTATAATATTACATACATCACAGTCTTTCTTATTGCATTTATATTTACCTACCATCATTTGTCACATACATCTCTATCCGCCTTATTAACCTTACTTCTCTTTCCTGTATTACTCCTTCCTACCTTTCTCCTACCTACTTGCTTATCCTAATATTCTATATATTTTGAAATCAATAGTTTTAATTAGATAACTTAGATAACTTCAATTATCTAACCTTCATCAATAAGTGCCACTGTTCCAAGAACTTTTACTTTTAATACCTCACCTCGTTTTGCAACCTATATAAATATATTTTTATCAATAATTATTGTATAACAAATAAAGTTATATAAAAAAAAAAATATCACTATATAATTATTTCTTACCCTATAACCTATTTCAAGAACATCAATAGGATCATTGTCACCTTTGCAACCTGTTGCTTCATCCAAAACGTCAGGATTTTCCCATGTCTATTAATTAAATATATTATAATTAAATATTTATATTATTTTTATTATAACAGCAAGAGAAATAAATTATAATTATTCATATATTAAATAGCTTTTGATAAGACTTCTCTTTTAAGAAACAAGGAAACAAGATAACATTTCAAGAGGAATGGAAAAGAAATGATTGACAAGAGTATAAGTATATGCCTTGAGTACAAGCTCACATATATGCAAGATATATGAACATGAGATAAAAAATTATATATAGATATGCACATGTTAGTGTCAGTTTAATGTAATTCCTTGTATTATGTTCAGATAATACATCAATGAGATCATCATTGAATCACATACATTATCACAAAAAGAATGATAGTTTATTGAAACAAGTAATAGATAAAAATGTACTTTATGAAATACTTTAAGACATTATAGCGTCTTTTAATATAGTCAAAAGTGTTACAAGATTTTTAAAAATTAAAGTTGTAACTGTGAGTTTTTCTTTTATTTGATTTAAAAAATCCTCTTTTGTTTTTCAGTTTTTCTAAGGCTGACTCTTATAGCGAATTCGATTGGACGCACTCAGTGCGCACTGGTGCATGTYAAAGACRTTGTACACAAAGTTGATGTAAAGATATGTGTTTAATATAAATATAGAAATAGGTTAAACGATGAAATCCTCAATACACTTTATTGTGCTATTGATAAAATATGTAGTAGGCATTTTATTATTCGAGATATTTCACTTTTACATTCARATTARATYAGTGTACAACTGCTTTAATGTGCACCAGTGCGCACTAGAACGTCCAACCGAATTCGCTATTATATTTCATATATCATACAGCATACACACACACACACATACACACACGCGCGCGCGCGCGCTAATATGATAGAAACAAGAATGAAAAACAGATACTGTAAAACAAGTAATTAAATAACAACCGAGTACAATGCTAGAATTCCTACCTGGGGCAAAGCTCCATAATTCCATATGTAGCCATGATGAGGAAAACAATTAGCAACAAATCTCAATTTATCCTTCTTAACATCCTGTTTAATGGGATTCAAACTTTCTTTAAGACATATTTCCATTTTAGCATTTGTCCATCTTGGTATTTCAACGATCATGTGCATGGTTTTGTTGTCTTCATTGGCATATAGTGGAATGTCATGCATAGGTGAGATTGGGACACTCTGGTCATTTTCTATATGTAAGAATAAAAGAATTTTAAAAGTACTTCAAAAGAAATATATATTGTTGATTCAGAGTAGTATGTTATTCTATATGCTAATTCAGAATAGATTACATCATGCAATAATAAACATCTCAGAAAAATCTCTGGTATAATGATACAAAACTCGGGAGAAATATGAATGCATGAAAACACGTCTGGAACACGATCGGGACTGCTTCCTCATTCCCAACGCCTGCAAATATTGTACTTTCACCGGAGCTAAATGTCATAAGGTCACATCGAATTCGATCAATGTACGAAATAGTGCGGATATACCGTGATAAAAATCGCTCGTGGACACTTGCCGTTTAAAAAAAATCGCTATTTCAGTGCGAAATACGTCGCAAGTAACGCGATAACGAAACCCGAGATCGAAATCCGACAGTTACAAACGGCACGCGATCGATCGGGGCCTCCTGAATTATTCACCGTCAGGAAACCGTAAAATAGGAAATTTCGCGCAACGTCACGTCGTTCGAGTCGTCGTTATCGTCAATGACACCGAAAACGCGTCGATAATAACGTTAGAAACGTTAATGACGAGGCCACGCACGAACGTGACCTCGCGACCTTTGCGAAGTTCACGGACTGGCGCCGACTTCCGCGAGTGTTGCCTCATCTGCCGTATCTGACTACGTCACGTTGAATCTACTCACTGAAAAATATCCTGTAATCCGTGCCGTTGAGCGCACCCCTTTCGACGATCGTGTACGACATGTCTCGGCCAAGTTTCGCGAAACCAACGAGCCTCGTCAACGCCGGTCTGCCGGTTGCTACGAATCGCGATGGAATAGCGAGCCTCGCCAAACCGTGGCAACGTAACACGTGCAACATTACCAGAGACATTCTGCCATCTGTCGTTCTACGCGGCGCTCCGATATCACCGCAAGAAGATACCGAAAGAAACGTTGTTATCAACCGCATCATTGATAAAAACAATTAAATATAAACAAGGATAAAAATCATGATAATGTATTTAAATTTGATAACGATATCATTATCGAGAGAGTGACGTTAGATTAATTATTAAACTAATGAGTTCAAATAAAACTCGATAGTTAATAATGTTTGCGCTCTTTAATTATCTCCCGTCTTCCATTTAACGATCGGCGAAAATTACAAAAATATTTAGAACGATATTCTAAATTTTTTAACATTGCAATATCTTGTTGGTGATATAAACGATAAACATAAACAATTTTACAAAAGTATGTAGATATCGTCGTAATTAGCGAGTTTTTGCAATACCGTCTTTCAGCTATGGTAGACGCTAAAGTCACGTGATCGGATCGAAAGATCCAATCAATTTCATCTTTTGACTCGAAAGATATCGTGTGCTTCTACTTAAAGACATTTTTCGCTGTAATTAAAAATAGTCTCACTAATTAACAATTTTAGGACGATATTTATATAGACGGACCAACGGCGAAATTTTCCAAATGGCACCTATCGCTACATCAGAAAAATCGATATCCTTTTAATCGCGTACAAGTTATGTGGATTTAATCATTTCTAGCTGGTTTGATCAGATTTATTTTGATAAGTTGTCGAAAATAAGTTGCGCGGTGAATGAAGTCGCGATTACGGTATTACGTAATAGGATCGTGCAATAGCGCCGGCTCTGCAAGCGCTCGCAACGAATCACTTGTCTCGCTCGCGACCCGTGGCGTATAAATTAGAGGGATTGCACTACATGATCGTACTACATGAGTCAGCTGTTAAGCCGTGTTGTTTCCGTCAACGGACGGCGATCGACGTTCAATTATTTTCCACGAAGCTTTCACGTATCGTCACGAAAAATGGTTATTGCCGTAAGCATTCTTTGGTTTCATTATTTTAGCAGTGATTCATCGATTATCTCTCTAGTGATCGTACTTGGAAAGATTTCTCCTTGTAATGCGTGAATTCCAAGAGATAATGCACTTTAATAAATCCAGATTAGTTGTGATAAAGTCATTCATCACTAGGATGCGATCGACTCGTAATGCTACAATGATAATGTTTGGACAGTTTTGATTGCTTGTCTGTTGCATCATTGTGATAAAAATTACATAATTTAAAGAAAAACAGATATACAGAATTTTTTATGATTAAGACAGAAAACTATGTTAAGGCAAGCAATGTATATTTGCAATTAATAATGCACATGATATATATTTATTTTCAAAGTAGTAATCATTGTTCAAATTTCTTCTACTCGAGGAAATAAATATCTTATTAAATATGATATTGTATCTAACAAATATTTATAATATGCTTCATTTAAAGACAAGATCAATTATAAATGACTTTTAAGGTTGGAGACAAGTTACCCAGTGTGGATCTTTTTGAAAACACGCCAGCGGATAAGGTGAATCTAGCGCAGGCTGCAGCTCAGAAGAAAATCATTGTGTTTGGTGTGCCAGGTGCATTTACACCTGGATGTTCAAAAGTAAAGAAAAAACATTTTTAAAAAATTAAACTAAAATAGAAAGAGTTGCTTAAGTTTTTGATGAACAACAGTCCCATTTTAATAAAATAAAATTCTTTTATATAATTTTGAAACTAATCTTAATTTTTATATGAATGCAATATTTTTTATTTAAACTTACCAATTATAACAAGATTATATAAAATTTATTTTTGCAAACTTACAATTATATATACATATATAGCGTACAATAGGATAAATTTTTTAATTGTTAGATTATATTAATATTTGTGACTAATTTATTAATTTTGATTTTTAGACTCACTTACCTGGTTATGTCGTAAAAGCAGACGAATTGAAGTCAAAGGGAATCTCAGAGATTTTCTGTATCAGTGTTAATGATCCATTTGTTATGGCAGCCTGGGGAAAAGAACATGGTGCAGCAGGAAAAGTATACTCAAATGAGTAATTTAAATTTATTGTCTATTGTAACTATTTTTGCTTAAAAAATAATTTCTATTCTTAGGTACGAATGTTAGCTGATCCTAAAGCAGAGTTTACAGATGCCATGGATCTTGCTGTGGATCTATCAGTTTTAGGAGGCAAACGCAGCAAACGTTACTCTATGGTTGTCGAAGATGGGATTGTAAAGGAGATCAATGTTGAACCGGATAACACTGGTCTATCTTGCTCCCTTGCGGATCGCATCAAAATTTAAAGCAGGCTGTCTTTTCTTTTTTTCATGTTTCATGTGTACTGTTTGTATAATACTTTATTTCTCAATCTTAGCGATTCTGCTTTTAAAATGAAAGAACTCTTGTGATATGTTGCTTTTAGTTATTTAAATCTTCATATGTTGCAGTACAAACATTGCTACATGTATTTCCATACAATATTTTCTTTAATTATATATCTATATTAATGTTTTAATCTTGCAAAATTCCTTAGTATCTTATGAAGATACTGAAAAATTTTGCAAAAATAATTACATGTTTAATAAATCCAAATAACAGTCTATATCAATTTCATAATTATGCATATCTTCTATGACTTGTGAAGAAAATTAATGAAATTTATATTGTATGATGAAGGCCCTTGACTAGGAAATTCATATATCTCAAATCAATAAAAATTCTAGAAGAAACTTTGCATTCTGATTAAACATGTATTGTGCATTAACTTTTACATTGCACAGGACACAATGTCAACTATTTACATACATTGTGGCTTATGACATCTAAAGCGTCGTCTACAATGAGTAGTAGCAGTATGGATGAGGCTGTAAGAGTAAGAAATTGACCAATCACAGTCGAATATAAGAAGAATAGTCGATTGTGATTGATCAATTTCTTACTCTTACAGCCTCATCCATACTGCTACTGCTCATTGTAGACGACGCTTTAAGGGTCATGGTACACGGAAAAACAAGCAGTAAAACTTGAGCAGTAAGCAAATCAGCCAATCACAGTCAAGAATTTAAGACGAAACATAAGCAATAGCAAATCCAAAATGTTGATTTCTTTACTGCTTAAATTTTTTTGTTATGCCATGGCCTTTAGTCCCGGTCTACAATAGGTGTAGTAAGCCTTAAGCCTTAAGAAATTAACCAATCATGATCGAATTTGAAAAGAATAATGAACTATGATTGCTCAATTTCTTACGGCTTAAGGCTTACTACACCTATTGTAGACTGGGGCTTAGTGTAATAAGCCTTAAGAAATTGACCAATCACATTTGATTTTGAAGAGAATAATTGACTATGATTAGTTAATTTGTTACGGCTTCAAGCTTACTACTCTAATGTAGATCGGAGCTAAGCCCGATTCTAGCCATAAGAAATTGACCAATCATAATCAATTATTCTCTTCGAGTGTGATTATTAATTTCTTAAGACTTAAGGCTTATTATTATCGACATACAGAACCGGACCGCTGATTGCAGTGTAGAAGCACGTGTGGAGTGAGAGGCAGATAATAGTATGAACGTTCCTTCTCTGGACTAAAATCTGATGGCTCCGTGCGGGAGCCATTAGAAAGCAAGATTGGCCACCGCGTTGCCACGTCCTATGTGCTAGAGCCATGATTGGTTATTGTTGCTTTGCAGAGTAGTGGCTCTGGCAGACAGGACGCGGTAACGCATTGGCCAATCACCGTCTTGTTTTCTAATAGCTCCGTGTTAGAATGATCTATAATATACGTAACGTGCACTGTAGATTTAGTATTGACAGTGAATATCGAAATGCAGCCGATGTTAGAAATCAGTCCAAAATCTCAAGCAGAGAACGAATTGACCAATCACATTGAATTTGGCCAATTGATCAACACAATTGCTCAATTCTCTCTCCGTCCAAGATCTCGGACCGATTTATAACATCGTCGACACAAGATTTCCATTTCGCTTTCGCCAAACTTCAAATATATCTATTTCATTTTAAGTGCAAGAAGCGTTGAGCCATAAAAACAGACCAATTAGCGCATTAGGTGAAGTTTCCGAACGCAGACCGAATCGTGACCTTTCCGATCTGTCATCATTAGTGCATAGTTCACGGCGGAGAGAGAAAGGGCTCGCGGCGGCGCCTGGGTTTGCGTTGTACTCGTATGATCTTTTACGCTTGATTCCCGTTCAGAAATTCGAATCTGCTTTCACAGCCGTAAGTACAAAGTATGACCGTTATTACGTCGATGATCAGTTCCCGATCGGCCGACCGGGATCGCCAACGTGCCGCAGCGTGCGCATTGACATGTCGAGGGATCGAGAGGATTCCAGGCCAATGTCAGTTCGTGTTGGCCATGCGCGTGCCAAAATGTCGAAGCGGCTGATCGCGCGCTAGCGGAGATCGACGACGGCGGCGTATCGCGCGCCGTGTCGCGAGCGGCGAGAAGACGGTGCGCGATCGGCGCGTGCGAAGACGATACCTTCGCTCCTCCTTCGGACGGCATCTCCGTTTCGACGATCGTGTCGTCGGATAACTCCTAACCCTCCTAACTCGGAATCCATTGTCAGATGACCGTCGCGGTGGCCGACAACGTCGATGATGGCATCGCGATTCATTACCCGTCTTCTATGTTCTTCTCTTTCCGTAGCGTTTTCCTTTGCGAAACGGGTTTTACTTGGAGCCTCGTCAATTTTGCCGCTTTGTATTTTTGTTCACATTCATGACGAGTGCGTCAGTGCATCTATATATGTGTATGCGCGCGCGCGTGCGTGCATATTTGGAGATATTTTTAAACGAGAGAGAGAGAGAGAATATTGAAATTAGCTTCCTTTTTCGCTTAAATAATTCTCGACTATGCTAATATGTTTGATGTAAATAATTATTAGATTGCAAAATTGTTGTGAGTAGACCAATACAAATTTTCTTTGTCAAGATAATAAAAAAAGTAGTAATGTAGTAATATGCATTTAAAAAAAACTATTTTTAACATCTCTAAAGAATTAAAAAATGCTGATGTTTAGACTTTAAAACTCATAATTTTTTTGAGAGAATTAAAATTAATATGTTTTTAGAGAGAGTTAAAACTAATATGACATATAATATATTACTTTTTAAGAGTCTTTAAAAAAATGTATATCCATAAAAATATTGAGTCTAATAATATGCATCTTTTTCATGCTTTTCTGGATATTATATATTAATTGAGAATTATAATTCTAAAGTAGAGAGTTTGTAATTCAAAAACATTTGTATAATAATTTTCTTCCAAAAACAAAAATTTTATTTATTATACAATTAAAATAAAATGTTAAATAAAAAAAGTTTAAAATGATGCACATAGAGATTATTTTTTAGACATATTGGTGATAAAATGTTAGATAATTGAAAATGTAATATTTATCATGTTATAATATAGTTAATATATATGTATATGTATGCACACAAACACACAAAACAATAATAAGTAAACAGTTTTTTCAATAATTTTTAAAGAAGAAACTTTCCAAACTTTTAAAAATTTTTAATTTTTATGTTTAAGTATGCAAAAATATTGATTGCAAAAAAGTTACTTCTCACCAATCACTTTTATTTTCACATTACATTATTGTAGTTGATAGAGTCTTAAATCATGTACACTTTGAATTACATTGCGGACTCTTCTAGTTTCTGAAATATAACACTTCAAAGTATTGCATTCTTATTTCTAATTATATTCTTCCTAATTGTATTTTTTGTTATTGTTATTTACACCTCTTACTGCCTCTTGTAGTGTTATTTATATCTCTTTGTTAACTTTTATTGCTTGTTTACACTATACCTTTTCTGCAAAGAAGTTACCTCACCTTGTGTAGAAAGTTGAAAACTCATATGAAACCGTCCAATTATAGACTTAATGATACCTCATTTCACATTGTAAGCAAGGGGCAATGTGAAGTGGACTTTACTTTGCCTGAAAACTCATGTGGAGCTGTACAATTATAGATCTCGTAATTATGTAAATAACTTTTCACTTAAAAACATTAATTTTTATGAAACAGGATCTATTATTGTACGATTCCATATAGGATAACGTTTTTGAATTTCCATGCAAAGTAAGATTTACTTCATACTGTTTCCTGATTATAGAGCAAAATGAGATCTATCACTGTCTCCCCCATAGGTTTCCATTTTTTCACATAAAGTGAGATTCAATTTCTTTTTATTAACCGAGTGACGAAAAACCAATGACTGATCTCTTTAGAAGTATATTTACATTGCATATAAAATATTATTTTTAAATTTAAAAAATAGAAAATTTTGAAATAATATATTTCAGAAACCAAAAAAGTCTGCAACGTGATTGTGTACATAATTCAGGATTCGATAATATATGCCAAAATTAAAATAATCGATGATATATAACTTTTTTACAATAATTATCAGAATATCTTTTACATTTGTCTGACAATAAAATTGTAATAATTTCAATATAATAGATTAAATAAATTATTAGCATTGAAAATCATGATTATATCATTTTAAATTCGTGAGTCATATCGCACTCTTCTTTGCTTCTGTGTTCAAGTACAATAAAGAAATACTTTTACTTAAAAAAATATATATATATATATGTATAATTTGTTATTTATATTTTTAGATGTCAACTGGACCTACACATAAACATCGTTATAAAAATGTAGGATTAGATTCACAAGAACTTCGAAGACGCAGAGAGGAAGAGGGAGTTCAATTAAGAAAACAGAAACGCGAGCAGCAATTATCAAAACGTCGCAATGTTCCAAACATTGTTGCAGATGAAGATAATGTTACATCTACAGACGAATATTCACTTCCTACAGCACAATCGGTAATATAATATAATTATTGTATTTTTTTATTGTTTTCATGTATAATTTGTTTCATAATAATTTTCTTTTTTTATATACAAAAAATATATATTTTAACAGTCTCCTGGTATTATAACCTCTGAAATGGTAGACGCATTATATAGTCCTAACATACAAGATCAATTGGCAGCAACACAGAAATTTAGAAAGTTATTATCAAGAGAGCCAAATCCTCCCATAGATGAAGTAATACAAACTGGAATAGTACCACAATTTGTTGAATTTCTTAAAAATAATACAAATTGTACTCTGCAGGTTAGTGCAAGTGTTTTATCTTTTGGAAATAAGTATAGATGTTAAATATCTTATCTATTGTGGTGTATCAAGAACGCACATAAATGATATTAATTGTTAGTTTGAAGCAGCATGGGCTTTGACAAACATAGCAAGTGGTACCTCTCAACAAACGCGTATTGTGATAGATGCAGGAGCTGTTCCTACTTTTATATCTTTACTTGGTTCTGAATATGAAGATGTACAGGAACAAGCTGTTTGGGCATTGGGTAATATTGCAGGAGATAGTCCCGAATGCAGAGATCATGTCTTAGCCAACGGTATCCTCACACCACTTCTGCAGTATGTTTCTTTATAGATTTTATAAAATTATTATTTATTGTTATTAAGAAAATATAAAAATTCTTATATACATGTTGCGAGACAATATTATTCCAATTAATATTGCTAACTATTTTCACAGACTGCTATCAAAGGCGACACGACTTTCTATGACCCGTAATGCAGTATGGGCATTATCAAATCTCTGTCGAGGAAAAAATCCAGCACCAGCTTTTGCAAAAGTTGCACCATGTTTGCCAGTGTTAGCACATCTTCTTAATCATACTGATTATGATGTACTCGCTGATGCTTGTTGGGCTCTTTCTTACTTGAGTGACGGTCCAAATGATAAGATACAAGCTGTTATTGATGCTGGCGTTTGTAGACGTCTTGTAGAACTTCTCATGTATGTTGGAATTTATATAAGATTCATTATGTATATGATTAATTTTTTGTAATGGAATAATCGATAAAAATGTTTTCAGGCATGAACAAAATAATGTAATAAGCGCGGCTCTTCGTGCTGTAGGAAATATAGTTACTGGAGATGATGTGCAGACGCAAGTTGTATTAAATTGCTCCGCATTACCGTGTTTATTACATCTTTTAAGTTCACCACGGGAAAGTGTTCGTAAAGAGGCTTGTTGGACAGTCTCTAATATCACTGCCGGTAATCCCCAACAAATACAAGTATGTTTCAATTTTTCCGGCATAAGAATATAACATAACTTATGCACACACGCACACGCACGATTTACATATATAACATCTATTTTTTATTTTTTTAGGCGGTGATTGATGCTAATATCTTTCCAGTTTTAATCGAAATTTTGAGTAAAGCTGAATTTAAAACACGTAAAGAAGCTGCATGGGCTATTACAAATGCTACTAGTGGTGGAACGGCCGATCAAATCCGATACCTCGCAATGCAGGGATGTATTCCACCTCTCTGCGATTTGCTTACTGTTATGGATGTCAAGATCGTTCAGGTTGCTTTGAATGGAATAGAAAATATTTTACGTCTGGGAGAACAAGATGCAACTATGCATAATGGTCTCAATCCTTATGCAGTTCTTATCGAAGAATGTTATGGTAAGATATTAATTTGATACAAGTTTTACGAAAAACATGTCGATTAATTAATCCAGGAATAATATATTTTTCTTATATTTCAGGCCTAGATAAAATAGAATTCTTGCAATCTCACCAAAATATGGATATTTATCAAAAGGCCTTCGATATTATCGAACGATTCTTTGGGTCTGAGGAAGAGGATACCAGACTTGTTCCTTCAATTGATTCGCAAGGACAAGAATACCAATTCACCGCACCAGATTCTTCCCAACTACCAGTGCAAGGCTTTGAATTCTAATCAACTATCTTTAAATTTCTGGATATAGCTGTTTCGTTAAATGTTAACGTTATTTGTTTTTCTTTTTTTTATATATACAAGGATTTACAATATTGAAAATCGATACATCAGTAGTAAACATGATTTTACATATTTATTCATGTTCATAAGTTGAAGTTTATTTATGTCAAAACTACTACTACAAAGTGATCGAAAATAATCTATTCTTTATCGAATTAAAAAAGCAGTAAAAAATCTTCATACACTTTAAATTGATTTTTTTCTTTTTCTCATTATTTGAAGTAAACCATAACTAACTTATTATATGTTACAATCTGAAAAGATTATGTTTTCGAATCTACGTCAAACTGCGACAATGTCCGCGTTTAGAGCCTTGAAACAATTTGTGTAGGAACACTTACAGACTCATACCTGCATGTATTTAGTATGAGACGTTCAGTTTTTAAACATCTTAGTGCTTAAATAGAAATGGAGACAATGATCAGAATAATTTATCGAGGCAGACTCATACCTCGTCTGACATGTGACTGACGCAGAATTGCAAATAACTCTGCAAGACTAACTGAATGACTGAAGTACGCGACTATGTAGCCAACACGGACAACATTACGCAACGCGGTACTCACCTCCTTACTATACTAGATAGAAACATGACCAATTAAACTTTTTTACTGTAAATACGTATCTCGTAATTTTAAGGCTATTCTATACAGAGTGCCCTTAAGAAGCGAAGCGAAGCAATAATCGTATCTGGCCATCAACGCAACATTGATTGAGGTATTTGTTATAATTTGTGATAACGAAAAAAAAAAAAAGATTTATACTGAGATACTGCAAAACATATTTTATTTTTACGTTAAATAATTGTGCGAAATGCTAACTCCAGTTATTATATCTGTACTTTTGTTAATTCAGTATCACGCAATCAATTACTAGCTGTTTTTAATTATAAACATTTGCAGATGTATTAAATAAACAATTTTTATCTTATGTTTCATAATCGAAGTTTTAAATTATCACAGAATCGATATTTTCCAACCCTTTATTTACGTATGAAAAGTATTGAATAATATTGAAATTGTACAGCATGATTAGATTTTGGACATTCTGTATAAAAAGGTCTATGACTGTATATATGAAATGTATTTATTATTTAGGTTTGACGATACCATACTATATTATACAAACTATATATACTATCTACGTTTAGTTACCGATTTGAATTATTATGACGGAGAACGACTGTACTATACAGCTCACTAGTTGAAACTTTGCTAACATGTCACTTTAGCATGTGCAGCTATGGGTACTTGTTGCCAATTTATAAAATGCTTATCAAATAATAATGCATGAATATATAATATAGAATATATAAAAAAGAAATTTGCCATTATATTAAGCACTTTATTTCTATAAAATTTGGGATAAATTACTTTAAATTGTATATATAATGGATGAAACATTATACATAATACATATGAAACGTATTGAGAAATTTACGTAACTAATGTTTTTCAATCAACATATTGAACAATCTTTGGATATGAAATTTTTACGAATAAAGAAATAATATTTAAAATTCTAATTATTTTAATTGAAATGAACTTTAATTATTTTTACATTTATTTTATTAACATGAATCAATGATAATAAAACAAATGTTATTATTGCATTCATTTCATATGTAAGATAGATAGATTCGTATATAAATATATATTTCTAAATTTATTACAAACTTTTTCTATTTAAAATATTGCTCACAAAAAGATTGAAAAACACTGGTCTAGATGGTGAATATTTTTCCCAAGAATCTGTAATAAGAAAAAAATTTATTAAAATGGAAATAAAGCTGTATAAATGGTTGTGTTAAAACTTCAGTTATCTTGAGTTTTTAGCTGTTTTTAAAAAATATTGAAAAGTTATGTATTTTATGAATTTAAGGTTTTTGTAAAATTCTAAGAAGCATTAAACTCATCAGAAAACTAACAATCTTTTATTTAAATCACGTAAAGTCAATAAAAATCATATAAAATCTGAGCCAAAATTGTATTTTACATGTAAATTCAGTATATACATACCTTATTTAATTTGAATAAGATAATGAAAATTAAGAAGTAGGTGAACAAATATTTGTTCAATATGTATCGTTTATTGTGCAATTTATGAAAAATTAAAAAAATTAATTTATTAATTTATTTTCATATATTTGTAAATGTAGTAATAATTTAACAACATTTTGCAATTTTATTATGAATATTCCGAATTATTAAACTAAGGCTATATATAATATAATGCTATAATGTATAAGGTCTTGTAAATTGGCAATGAGCAGGATATGATACTCGACATTACTTCAATCGTTGGACTGCCGACTGACACATTAATACGAAATCGAACATCTCACACACACACACACACACACACACACAAAATAATTCTAATTACTGTATTTTATTTTGAAACTAAGTAAATATATCATTCGGAATATGCGTGAAATCGTTACGTACAACAGTGTCGTTATATTTTTCGAAAATAGAAGTATGAAATTGTGTGATTAAAAAAACTCGCTGAAAATAAAAATTTATTTCGTGTAACATTGGCATAACAAAATAAAGTTAAATTAACAGATCTATAGATCTTATATTCTCTTAGTTTGCAACCAGAAATGAATAACTTTATCATAACAATAAATGTAGATGTATATTGTTGCATATGCAAAGAAAATTAATTATTACAGAAACAAATTGAACTGTGTTCCAACGCTGAAAACGTGCACTATAGATTTTCATCGCTGGAAATCAACAATTTTGGAACACAGCCTTTATAAAAAATATACATATATTATTGTATATGCTAAATAAGTTCTATAAAAATATTTTAACTTTTCATTTCTGATAGTTTTGATCTGACATAATTGCAGCAACAACTTAAAAATCTCAAAAATGTTTCATTAAATACATACAACATGTTTAGTATTAAGTAAATCCTCATATATATTAATTCATATTTTGTATTAAAACTAACATCAAATTATATGCGATTCGTGATTTCTAAGAACAGAACAGAAATTTGTCGTTTATCAATATCCACAATGTTCACGATTTGAGATTCATTATTTATTGCCTACCTTATGACAGAAAATTCTATTAGGTACGATGAGATCATTTTTATGATTAAACTTTTCATGGTTACAAAATCGTTTCCAAAATTATATTTCTAAAAAGAACAAATTTTTGTTTTAAAAGAAAATTGAAGTTTACAAAGGGTTTAATCAACTCAGGGATTAAATAGAATGCTTTATTTTTTCTTTATATAATATGATAACATTAATTCTTCTTAGAAATAGAAACAAATAAAAACACAGCTCATACTTCACAATTGTACCTCGGTACTATTACATCTATTGAAAGCGTTAAGATAATATTTTACAATCAAGAGTCTGGAGCCAATACAAATTGACGTGATTTATAACGATTTGTGTCCTTCAGTTTCGTTGAAAAATTATTTTACGAATAATAGCCGAGCGCGCGCGAGGTTCGTCTATCCCCGCGGATGCATCGATCTTGCGCCTACTACTCTCATCCTTATAAGTCGCATGCCAATATCCCACAGTCCAGGAACCAGTCCAAGGAATTGTGAATCAGCATAATGATAAACGTACTAATAACTGCCAACTCGACGAATTTGTTTCCAATTGTTTTTTTTTAATGACAAATTGTACATTGGATGCTAGCTTTAAATTAAACAATTTCATTATTTTCAAAAACCCTACACCCATCTTTATTTTACATGATTACAGCAATGTGCTATTATAACTGTTTATTTTCTTGCAATTTAGCAATATCTTAATTGTGGCTCAGGTTGTACCGATATAATTGCCCCATCTGTAATGCGCGTTACAAGTGCCATTAAAACATCCTGATCGATACTTTCTGATAATTTATTATAAATTTGATTTTCCACAAAGCTCAATTTTTTCTGTTGTGATTGATAACTGTTAGTTTGCATAGTAAGAATATAAATAACTTCTGCTATTAAAGGGTCTATTGTATCGCACAAATTATGTAACGCCTTTATTGCTTCTGCATTAATACTCAATATGTCATGAATTATCTGCAAATTTATTCGATTATAAAAGTCAGCCCATAATCAAATAGAATTTATACTTGGAAATATATGTATACTCACCACAACCTTTTTTTTCTCTGGAGGATGTTCTTTCAATATAGTAATGATTTCACCAGTATCATTTCCAAAATCTTCTGGATGAAATACTAGGTAACTGTTCGAATGTAAAATGGTACTGCTCATAAGTGCAAGTTTAGTAGCTAAACAATTCATTGTGGTTGTTTCCTTTGCAAATAACAGAATGATCGAAGGTGTCTTAGGAGTTCTTGATATCACTTCGTTTATTGCGGATGAAATATCATTCCAGATATCTGATTCTTGATTGTGAAATGTTGTCTTGATGTTTTTGATTGATTCAGACAATAGTAAAATAGGATTGTTTATGGACTGTGTTTGTACTTTATTCTCATTTGAAAATGATAAAAAACCTAGTACTATTACTATTATAACAATAAAGTAATAATAACTGCTTGTATTCTTCGCTGAATTGGTATGATTTTCAGGCTTTAAATCAACATCTCTTTTTGGAGAGATAGAACGATATGATGTAGAGTTTGATACAGAGCTTTGATATAGAGATTGTGCCTCTTCGTCTTCGTCTTCTTCTTCTTCTTCTTCACTAGAACTTTTTGTTATTTGTTTTTCATAACTAGTGCTCTGATTTTTAAATAATTCTTTATTTTCAGATGAGTTTGATGTATTTCGCTGTCTAGATGTTTTTTTTTCTGAACTTTGAAATCTATTGTTTAAGGAACAGTTTTCCTCCATAGCTTCAGGTCTTATAAATCTTCGAGCTTTAGGTGTAGGTGGTACAGATATCATTGGTGAACTGTTAATCTGCAAAATAATAAGGTACTGTTTGTTTCATGAGTAAATCAGAAATGATTATGCATTTTGATAATTTCTTGCAATCAAACTTAATTTAGTCCTACAGTATCAATTAAATCTAATTAAAATATATTTATCAAGCTATATTCTAAAGATAAATATTGTATATAAGACCTAAGTAATATGAGTTTTCGATCGATATACCTTAGAGTAAAAAAATAAAAAAGCAAATAAAATATAGCATCTTAGAGAACAGTTGTACCTTGCAGCGTGACATAATATACGAAAAAGACATAAAGAGAATCATAATCCTGTGAGCAACATATTGCTAAGAATTTATCAACAGATTTAAACAGAATATTGTGATAGCTCAACTATAAGTCTGCATTAAGTTCATATTTTACTAGCATAAACTACTGACATAATTTAATAATAAATTGCTAGTAGAAACCAAGTAGAATTTGTTATTTCAGATTCATTTAAATGGTAGATTCTGTTTCTGCAGTTAATTTGCCATCATATCCTGTTAACAAGCTTTTGCTATGTTTCTATTGGCATTCTACTAATAAAATATGTAACACATAATTTGAAAAATTTATTTTTGATTCAGGTTTTGCTGTCATTTAACATAAGGGATAAAAACCTGTATCATTTAAGGATTTCGTTCGCCTCTTTCGAGGCGAAAACCTGTATATTTTATTTTGTTTTTTTATTTTTGTTTCGAAGTCGAAACAAAAAGCCGACTTTTCAGGAAAATCGATAAATAATGAAATCCAAAGACATATACCTCATGCATTCCACAGTCGATGAGTTCATCTCTGATCATGAAAAAACAAAACCTCGTCGCAAGTCACAACGGTCGCAGCGATCAGTCGTGTTGCGAATTTTAAGGCTGCGGTCCACTTGACGCTTCAAACGCTACAGAGCATTTCCTTTCTTTCTTCAAGCCAGTGGATTTCTGCCGACTCCGTCGGTCACTGTACCGCGCTTCAAACAGAGCATTTGTAACATCAATATGACTGATCCATTTGACGCTTCGGAACGCTCCCAACAATTCTGATTACGTCATCATTTTCGCTCCCGCTTCGCTCCAACTGCCTCATCTCGGGAGGTGGATTAGCGGGAGCGTTCCATGATATTTGGCGGGAACTTTAACGAAAATTTCACGGAAATTTCATCACAAGTTTCGTTCAAGATGCCACAATATAAAATTATAGATGAACAAACAGGCAATATGTAACCCGAGTGAAGAAGACTATCTTCATGCTTCAAAAGGTAAAATATTTTTTAAATACTTCTTTCGATGATTTCGAATATGCAAGAAGCAAGAAAATGCTACATGCAGAAAGATTATGAGACAATTTATTTATTATACGGAGGTTTTTGTTTTACTCCACTGGAAACATGTGCGGTTTCAGAAATATTCAACTTCTTGCAACAATCGTTCGCAATTTCATTAATCTACTTTATGGAATTAGGTTAAGATTCATGCAACAGAAATTCATACATCGCTACAAATACTACAAGCTGGTCCACTTGCGTAGCAATTGCAGTGAACCAACCGGAGCGTAGCGTTTGAAGTATGACGTTCGGAGCATTTAAAAGCATCAAATGGACCGCAACCTTTAATCTAGCGCAGACTGCGCGCGATTTGAGTTGATTCGAGTTTGGCGTTAGCTTCAGAGTGGTTGCCGCTCGATGTGAATTGAGGTGCGTTCCGTTTCACGCATATGCGCGCATTCATCTATAATATAATAACGTAACGTATACTATAGATAAATGCGCGCATAAGCGTGAAACGGAACGCACCTGTGATGTGAATGCGGCCATCGCGACAACATAGGATGCACGTTTTGCGGGCATTCGGCTATCGCCGTTGCCGTTACGAGATTCGCCGGTATCGCTAATCCTGTGAATGTCAATGGACGTCCAGACGCGAAATCGAGACCGCTATACGGTGACAATATGTGCGTTGGTCCGCTGAAGAAGATATGCCATTGGGGACCGCTTTCTGCGCTTGGTACGTGACAGGTGTCGACGGATTTTGACTCCGTTTTTCGTCTCGTCAATCGACTGTCAATTCGTGAATTTCGTCGACGAAAACGTGATTGATCAGTCGGTTGCGCTAGAATCTGGAGCGATTTTGATTAAATTCGGATTAATCGAAGATGATTAACTTGTTAAAATAATAGTTTTGTAATGTAGATAAAAGTATTAATTTTTTGTCGGTTGACATGCGAAAAGATATCAATGAAATTGTGTAAGAGAAATGTAAGAAAAAGATAGAGGAGGCTATAGATAGTGAAAAAACTAGCAGTAATATGATATTTGAAGGGCTAGGAAGAATAAAGATGGAAGATTTTAATAAATAAGGAGTGAGAAATTAAGGGAATTGAAGAAAATATTAAAAGATTATAAATGAGACAAGAGAGGAAACTGATATCCATAATAAGGATTTTACAAGATTTAAATGCAGTGTATTGAAACAAATCCAGTTATTCACTGGTAGATCATTGTTTACCAATTTCAAGCTATATATAATTTATTATTTCTGATTTAATCTTTATTCCATGTATCAAACAACAAAAGATAAATATTTCTATCCATGTTAACAAAATATTATTTGAATATTATAAGTTAATTGGAATTCGATCAAAATTACTAGTATAGCAGAGTGAGTTTTTATGCTTTCAATAATAGCAATAAGAAATTGTGAAGAGTGTGCATTTAATGTTATATTCTGTTATATTTATGTTTTTCATATGATTTTATATATAAAATATACAAAATGTTTAACCATATCCATTTGGCATAAAATTCTAACAACAAGGATATTATATATAGATTATATATACAACTTTTGTTACATCAATTTGTGTTACAGCGACAATAAAGATAATCACGTTGATGACGATACACTGTAGCAGACAATGGTGGCCACCGCAAGATAGTATTCCAGCTGCTCTCAGTTTCTTACTGTTCTTTACTCTCAGTGGATTGACTCTATTCCATTTTATTAGTGCAATTTTTGAAGGACCCGGATATCTTCCATTAAAATGGATGCCGGTAATATAGTACACATCTATTGTTAAATTTGTTTAAAATGCTTTTGTTTTCAATCATTCCCTTTTTGCAAATAGCTGAAAACTCAATTTCTCTTCTATTATTTCACATTTATCATATTTGATTATTGATAGGAATGAAAACTAAAAAGCAGATTTATATTCTCATGATATTAGAGGGACTGTATCGATTTAATTTCATATTATTTAAACAGTAAAAATATAATAATATGTTAGATTTTATTATATTTTTATTATTGTACTTAAAAAAATGATATGGAGTAAAGCTAGTAAATTGTGTTATTATTAATATGATTTATTTTTAGGCGATAGCTACAGATATACAATATTTACAATACTGTATTATCTGCCAAGGTTACAAGGCACCAAGATCACATCATTGCAGAAAATGTAAGAGATTTAATACAACATAAATAAAACATAAAGTAAAGATAATAAACATAGATATTATTAAGATAATAAACATAGATATTATTTTTTGATACGATGATAATATAATTAATGATTTTGATACTCTTTCTGGATTCTGATATTCTTATTTATCATGTATTTTATTGATAAAAAAACGTAACATATATAAAAAAAGCTAAAAAACTATTGTTATATTATTTCTCACCTTAATATATATTTTTATGATTCTTCTACAATTCTTTTCTTTATTTACTTTTTAGGTAATCGTTGTGTGATGAAAATGGATCATCATTGTCCATGGATAAATACATGCGTTGGACATTATAATCATGGACATTTTACAGCATTTTTGGCAAGCGCAGTCGGTGGTTGTTGCGTCTCTTCCGTTATATTAATTTCCTGGGTAACAACCGTGCTATCACTGAAGCCTTTGCCATTTCCACCACCAGCAGTCTATACATTAATATTAGTTGTATTTAGTATTGGTTTATCAATTGGCGTTGTACTTGCAGTAGGAATGTTACTATATTTTCAGGTAAATGTTCTTAATATTATTATGTTTAACCAGTGCAATAATTTCATAATTCTTCAAATTGCATAGATGTTAGCCATAGTGAGAAATCGAACAGAAATAGAAGATTGGATTCTGGAAAAGTCCCGATGTCGGCGAGATGATACAGATGCCAAATATGTACATCCATATTCAAAAGGATGGCGTTTTAATATTAGCCAAGTTCTCACATGGGATTGCACTCCCGTCGGCGATGGCATTACGTGGCCCGTTATTGATGGCTGTGATCAATATACATTAACGGTAATTTTGTTTAATAATAATATGTCATAAAATTATATAATAATTGTATAATAAAAATTGTATAATAATTGTATAATAATCCATAGAGCATATAAAATAAGAACGTATGAAAATTTCTGTTATTGCTTGCACGCGTGGACAATTGTTAATTTTAAAAAATTGAAAATACGCTAATAATTATTTTACAGAAAGAGCAGCTTGCCCAAAAATTAGACAAACGGAAAAGAGCACGCAAATATAGAATTATAAAAGCTACATCAGGATCCAAGTTTCCAATTGGACACGGCTGTGGCGTATTTTTTCATCCGCTTTGTACTGATGAACCTCGCATCAAGTTGAATATAGATGATATTGTGATCGTAACACGTTGGAAGAAGTATGCATTCTGTATTTGATATTGAATTTCTAAAAATTTTTTTTTATATATTTATGTTTCAAATAATTTGCTATTTGACAAAAAATTTTTATATTTTTTACAGATATTGGTTATTTGGAGAAAAAGAACAGAAAGAAGGGGAAGCGAAATTTAAACGTATAAGGGGATGGTTACCACGGCCTTGTGCAATGGAAGTAATAGAAAAATCTGTATGGCATTAGATAATTTATCCAAAATTAATTTATTAATTTTTGAAAATTTATGTGAAGATATGAGAAACTATTTATAATAATTTTGTACTTTTTAGTAAAAACTACGAAATAAGAAGAATACGTGTCATTTATTAATTGAAGAACTTTATATTCCGTGCCGATTTGTGTTCAAATCGATATATTTTTCTTGTATTTATTCAAAGATTAAGATATGTTTTTTTTCTTATGTTATAACATTCTTCTTTACGTATAAATAAGTAAAAATATATTTTATAAGTTTTATAAGTTTTTACTTATTAAGATACTCAGTAAGTTCTTAGTGTAACAGTTTTGTTATACAATATATGTACATGTAATTATATACATACATATATATAAAATATAATTTAATATATATACATATATTAATAATATAAATTATTAAAAAGTAAGTTATTAATAAAAGTACAATGCATGTAAATATGAACTATTTATATAGCAACGAATCTTACTTTGTGAAAAATAATATTCCAATTAAAAATATTTTGAATTATTATAAGTTTTTTTATCAACATTTTATAAGAAAAGATGCATATCACAAGAATTTATACATGCTTTAAGTCAAGACAATAGGAAAGATTTTTGTAAACAAATAGATGCAAATAAATGATTTGATCTTGCAATATGATTATGAGGTAATCTGAAAGAAATATTTCCAGCGCGTACATAACCGAGACGGCCTGAAAAAGCCGAAATCAATAACACAATGTGAAAAGTCATATTGAGTGAACTCCGTGCATATAGGTGTCGGAACATGTGTACGTACGTGTAACGCACGCTTTTGCACGCTCGTTCGAAGAGTTTAACACGCAATACGATTTCTCTGCACGATTGCAGAGTGTTTTGTGTTGTTCTATTCATTTCAATTGAATTACATAATATTATATGTATATTCTATTCATTTTGATCAAACGCGCAATGTTGAATGTAACAATAATTGGTGAACGAGTATTACACAAACGAAATTATTGCATAAGGGTCAATGTTACAATTCTCATGTGATGTTAGCCGCGAATTTATATGCATAACAGCATTACAGTTATATGCGCGTAACATTTAATAATCGACAGTGAAAGGATCATAGCGACTTGCGAAATGCATAATCGAATGCAATATGCAATAACTCGATTTGTTACAAATGCTTACAGTCTGACATATTGATAAAGAGAGATGCTACAGATTGACTTCAAAACTTTGTATCTTTCTTGAAGAAGTTCTTGAACTCCTTTCCATAATTTTATCTGTTTTATTGATATAAATATGGATTCCTTTCATCTATTTACTCGAGATCGTGGAGTTTAATATTCTTTTGCGAAATGTAACTTAAAAATATAAACGAGAGAATATAAGATGTGTATTATTATGAATACAGAAATAATAATAATTTTAATAACGAGCAAATAATAACTATTTCATACAATAACAGTGATATAATAAAAATAAAGATCGATAAAAAACAAATGCAAATAACGTAATGCACATAGAGTACATTACGTTCAATAAACACATTTTTTATTTTGATTTTCACTTTGTATTATTTAAACTTAACTAATTTACAAACAAAAGATGCAATTATGCCAAAATTGTTAATAAGTAACGCTAAAATTTACGTATTTACATTTTCTAAAAAGATCAATTTTATTTTAATTTAATGTTTAATGAATTTTTAAATCTTATTCTTCTTTTTTAAAGAGAATTTAATGGTCGCTATTGTCGTACTTACTACTTATTTAATATACAAAAATATTAAAGTCGATGAATTACTGGAATTTAGAATATATGATTGAAATGCATTCTTAAATTTATTTCTATTGAATTTTAGTATTTAAGTTTCAAAGCATGAAAATAAATGGTTCTATATAGAATCTAATATAGAATCATGTAGTTGCAATAAATAACGATTACTTTACCGGCAAGAGATCATGATCAATTTTATATATACTTGAAAACAGTGACAAGTAGTTGTTACATCATGTATCATTACACGATACGTGTGACACATAAAAGGAAGTAATATTATACACAGAAAAATATCAATCTATCAGATAAGAAAAGCGATTACTCACGATAAGTTTACTTTTCTTCTCTTAAATGACGGTTATCTTCAATGAAGAATATTTTCTTAATGATAGTTTTAAAATATACTAATTTTAAGAAAATTCGTTATCATTCGTTATCACTTAAAATAAGAATTTATTTTCTGTTAAAAAATATAAAATTGTGTCAAAGAAATATTTGATAATAAATAAATTGAATTTTTGTTTTAACTTAATATTCTTCTGATTGAAGTATTAGCTTATTAGGCTTCAAAATATATTTTGAATAAATGTGATACTTATAGTGAACTTGTAATAGATTTGCGAATATATGAACTTTTGAAATACTTGAAATAAGTAATATTTAATTAAATGCAGTATGCACTTTTCTGTGTATTTAAGGCAGTAATTTCTGCTACACGTTAAACTTGTAGATATTCTCTTAAATGAATGAAAAGTGGAACCGGTTACAGGATCGATGAAGGGATCGAGTGAAAGTGAAGGATCAATTTAGCAAAAGCGAATGTGCAGTTTTGTGATCGTATAGTGGGACCCCCACTAACGTTTGGCTTGCCAGCAATCGATCAGATATTGCAGTTTCTTACGGGATCTCCCACGAGCACGAAATATCTTTTTATCCTTGTGCTATTGTAGTATAAACAGCGAACTGTTTCGAGTAAGTCTCCGTAGTTTATCCTATTATTGCACGAAATTATTCAATTCTCCGCTTGCGTGAAGAAGTGATCGCTTCCGATCCGCTTTTCATCTCTTCGTGTTATTATAGCATATTTATCTCCTTTAGATTATTAAATTTTGTATCAAATTTGTTCTAAGTATCTTCTTACGAATTTCTCTGTTTTCAAATTAGGTTTGTGTATTAGAATTTTATTCATGAAATCAGCCACATGTAATAAATTAATTAATGATGGTTTCGTGGATAGTGTCAACTTAATACTTTCATAATTGCTCCTTTTATTTATTAGCATGATATAATATTTATATAGTATTATTTCTGTGATACTTAAATTACGGAGAATACGGATGGCACAAATGAGGCCTGTTCTTTTCAGCTGAACTTTTTATCTTTCTTTTTTTTCTCTTCACTTTGGAGGAAAAAACAGAGATGAACAGTGCAAGAAGATCAGCTAAAAAAAAGGCCTATCAGTATAAATATATTATAAATAAAAAACGTATTACAATTAAAACGAATTCGGACGCTTAGGGAATATTTTGTACCTGTATACGTATTGCGAATATTGTACATCATTTCGTTCATCCTTGCCGTCAAGAACGACACCGGTATTAATAAAATTTTGTTGCATGTATCTCTCGCATCGTCGAAACGAAGAAAGCGACGTGATCAAGATGCATCTCGCTGGACACGTTACAGTTTTATTCATAGTCGTCCTATTCTCGTCGATTTCCGTTTTCGGGTTTCCGGACGGTGCGCCGGTGGACACGTGCGTGAAAGAACGACCTAATCAACCCTATCATGGTGAAGCGCGGACACAACCCTTAAACACGAGCCCTTACAAAATACTGGCTTCGTCGTCGCAATACGAACCAGGCTCGCAAGTCACAGGTGAGTCAAATGCACATGATGCTTATATTATTAATATCTAAGTATTTTGGATTAATACCTTATTATGCAAAATATTATAAATAATGAAATTTGTATTAGTAGAGTTTAGAGAGCACTTCCCAGTGAGAGATAGTGATACAATAGACTAGAATAATAATTTTATATAACTTTGAAAGTCTTTATAGTATAAAAAGATTAATATCGTCAAAGATGAAGCTAATAAGATAAAGCTAATAAAAAAACAGTACATAGAGCGAGAATCGAGAATTGAAATAGCTAAATAGCTAAACAGCTAAATAGCTGTTATTTTATAATAAGTGAATGGAAACGAAATAAATTACTCTTTCTCTCTCTCTCTCTCTCTCTCTCTCTCTCTCTCTCTCTCTCTCTCTCTCTCTCTATACTCTTAAGAAAATTCATTATTTTTATTAACAATAGTGCAAAAAATGTAGGGGAAAGTTGCTGATACTGACATAAATGTCTTCTAAAATGTTCTTTATTTCTCAAAAATTAAACATTGCATTTTATTAATACTGATAAAAACATAATCCGTTTAGATGATTAAAAAAAAAATCAATAATTTATATTAAGACAAACGTGAGATAAAAAGCTATTCTAATCTATTCTTTATATGTTATCGTTACATGTTTACGCTATATTTACCGGACAGCATAAAATATAAATCAACAAGAATCGTTTTAAAACATCAAAGCGAAAGGATTCTAGAAATCTTCATATATATTGAATTTGTAGATATTTTACAGATGACTCCTCTATAAAAGAAAAAGAATAGTAATATGTAGCATTACTATCTATTACGTCAGTTTTGAAGTTCATTTTGTCAGACGCTTATTTTTGCTTATTTTACGAAAAATTAATTATTGCAAAATTTGAAACAGTTATAAAGTTAATACTACTGTTTCACCTAATAGAAAACACTTTCTAGTTTGTATTTATGTTTCTAAAGTTTTATTTATAATTTTTATTTAAGAAATATGGATAAAAAGCGAAGTAATATCGGAGATACTTCCTCTACATTTATAAATTTGTAAAAATAAATATAAAAAAACAAACAATTAATTGATTGCGTGGCTCAGTGATACGTAGATATATGGAAGATCTTGATGTGGACAATTATCTCTATAAAAGAAATTTATTTGAAATTTTTCTGTAATATGGACAAAGTTACAATTATTAATGTTATGTAAAACGCGTTTAATAGTTTTCAAAAATGCTTCGATTATGATGAAATTCAGATAGTCATTATTCCAAAAATATAGCAACTAACCGAATTATTGATTCTATAATATTTATTTGCAAGTTTACACACACACACACACATACACACGCGCGCGCGCGCGCGCGCGCACGCATGCACGTACGCACGCACACACACACATATATATAATCCTACAATTTTTATTTGAAATAGTTTTCTATAAAACTTATAGTTATCGAAATAGTCGAGTCTTGGTATTTTTTCCTCACCCTATATAATATATAAATGGAGATTTCTTTTACAGTGTAATTTTTAATTTATTTTATTTTGTTTCAATTACAATTGTTACAAGATAATAACAATTTACTTTCAATTAACTTCTCGATTATTATTCTATATTAAAAAGAGAAAAAGAATTTTGTGCTAATATCTTTCAATGCAATTTAAAAAAGTATAATTTTTAAAATAAATTAATATAATTATATATATTTAATATAATTAATATAATTATTTTGTAAAAGACAATGCAATTATAATGTGTCAATTTTTTTTTCTTCTCTTTTCTCTCTTCCTATTTGCAATTTCTCGCTTACAATTAACGTTTAGTGCAACTCAATGCGAATTGTTATTATATATAAATAATATATGTAATCTGTTCGCTTTATTTTTATCAAAGAAGCATGTATTTTATCCGACATAAGATAATTGAATTCATCAAAATCACAACCGCGAAAACATGTTAAATGTCCGTAACGATAGCTGTTAGTTTCGTTGAACATGTCTGCGTATAACAATTTAGGCGAACTAGGCCGACAAATAAGTGCGTCCGTTCATTTTCGAGCGAATTTGCTTAAGTAAATTACGCGTGATTGAACGTAGATGTCATTCTGTAGAAGAAGGTTGAAACGAAAGTCTGAGAACTGTGTAGTTATGCAATGAAACGTATACGTGAAACTTTGAAAACTCGTATTGCGGAGCAAATGTGTGTCAATTAATTCTTCTAATGCGAATCCCATAGACGAAAATTAATAAAATTAAGTTTAAATTAAATTTAAATTAAATTTAAATTAAATTTAAATAAGTCGATTTTTTTTTATATTTCAACATCTTACAGTTTTTTAAAATAACTTGAAAAGAGATAAATGTAACACTTCTAGAAGGACAAAAAGGAAATAATGAAAATGTATAAACATTGATATTTAAAAAATGTAACTTTATCTTTAAATTCAGATTTTTCGAAGTTCAACGAAACATTTTATCAAACGTTGCGTAAGTGATAAGATATATTAATTTAACGAACTTGAGATATGCTTAATCCTTTTTGCTATGGACTACATTTAAATTATTTTATTACATATATTTTAAAAAATTTTCTATTCTATTGTAATATATGTAATCGTTACTCTATAAGTGATAATATCTATAATTTATATTCCAAATATTTATATTCTAAATTCTTACTTATTATTTTCATGCTGTTTTACATTTATTCTTTCGAAATTAATGTAACTTAATATTTTCTTTCATTCCATTTGCTATTTGATTCGATGCTAAAGAATTACACAATAAAATGTTTTCAAGCCATAGATTTTAGTTACAGTGCCAATAATGTACTGTCAGAATTTTTTTTCTCTATATTTATCTCTCTTTTTTGTAGTTTATATTAAGTTTATTCGTACTAACTCGTTTCAAATTCTTTGACAGGTATAAATTGAGATTACTGTTGCTAGCGTTATGTTCGACTATCTACTACTTTTTTTGTATGAAATCATTTTGCCGATATCACGATGGATTGTTTCGTAAAATTCGATGGAGCACGTAAAATTCACATGTGTCGCGGCAATGTGCGCTATATTATCTTACAATAAAAAATAGATGTACACCAGTGATAAGAAGCAGGTAGAATTTTATCCGCGAATGGCGATTTTTATTGGAATTCGATTCGTCTATTTTTCAGTCACCATTAAGGGTGCCCCGTTCAAGGGATTTTTCCTGCAGGCGCGTGATACCAGTACAAACAAATGGATTGGATCTTGGACGCGTACGCCAAACACGAATGTGCATTCCGAGTGCAGTGCCGTGACGCACGCCGATCCACATGATAAAGAGCAAGCCACCTTCATATGGAACGCACCAGTGGACACACGAGGCAACGTTTATTTCACGTAAGTGCTACGTTATTTAGAAGCGGAAATTCTCATGGGAAATGTTCATTCGTGCAGTAATGATGGAATGTAGGAAGGACGATGTTGAGAGTTGTTGCAAATTGAGGTCGTTAAGACCTGTATTATTATCTTGTACCATTATCCGTATAATTATCAAATCCTTGCAAAATACAAAAACTTTGATATTAAATGCATATACATTTATTACTGAAATGGTTGCTTAAAAATTATACATTGAAACTACCGGTGGCAATTTATATTTTAATTGCACAATAGTGAACATATAGCTTGTACACTTTATTGTACATTTTATTCAACAGCTTTTAAGCTACATAATTATAATTAAATAATCATGCTTAATAGAAAAATATCTCGACTTTGTCATTTTTATTAAGAAGTTTTTATTTTAAGAAAAAATAAAATTTTAATTAAGACAAAGAAGATAAAAAAGATAAAATTTAATTAAAATAAATTTTAATTAAGATAAGGTAAATTTCAAAATCAAGAACTGTTTACATTATTTTTACGAAAGATAAATAATACTTGCACACAAGATTTATATCTCTATCTAATTTTAAAATCATCACAAAAATCAACATGTTCTAAACCAGTTAATTTCTTTTTTTTATAAAACTAGTATACAAATGTGTTATTCGGAATATGCCACGTTATTTTATAATAGGCTGATTATTAATATAAGAATATTAAAATATTTATTTTTGCACGCGTTAAAAAATTTTTTTTCACGCACGTGTACTTCATAATGCGTCAAACGAAACAAATTTAATAATAATAAACCAAATAAGTATTTAATCGTGAGTTTAGCTATAAAAAATTCTTTTCTATATTAAATTTTTTAGAAAGATTTTGTAGAGCAATATAGCATTCATATTAATACTTTGTGTAAATACAAAGAGTCTTAAAATATCTTTTTAAAACTTTGAGATATTCTATGATTTTACAACGGCCTTTTGATCGTTAATGAGAATATTAAATCTTTTCTTTTTAATACGCATATTCGAACGTATATTTCATAGTGCAGCTGAATCAAATTTAATAACCATAGAATAGGGTATACTTAATGCACGCGCAATAATTCGCGGTCGGTTCATGATGGCGCTGTGGGACTAATTGTATGACGTCGGCCGCTAGAAATAATTGCTTTTACTATTCAGTCATTCGTAATTTCACGTATACGTGAGACTTGTTAATAACGTGGTAAATTTCCCAGCATGATATTTACATCGAAAAGCACTGCAAGTTGTTAGTCTTTTGCCTTGAATGCCTTGTATGTCAAGAATAAAGGCTATAAAATGTTTACTATTATAAATTGCCTCGACATTCAGCCAAATTGAACATTTCTGTATAAATCTTGCATTATCATCAAACAAAAAATAAATCAGAATTTCTTGAGATTTTTAAGAATTCTTAAATAAAATATGAATCAATTTTTTCATATGTTGTGTATTTTGATATATTTGCGTTATGCAATAAATATTTTATATAAAGCTTGTATTTTATACTAATCGTAGGAAATTGAACAAATACATAATTTTTAGATTATAAGACGAAATTAAAGACTTTTCCATGAATTTTAAAATGTAATTATAAAGCAAAAACTTAAATTGTTTTATTTTTAGAACATTGCAATAATGTAGAGTACTCTCTGAAATTTTTTTCTCTTATTTTTTCTTGTAAGGAAAAATCAATAATAAATTTATTAAATAATTTTAAAAAAGATCAGTAATTATGAAAGATTTATATATTATATATTTTATATATCTTTTGTATCTAATGTACATGAAAATAATTTGATTCTGCTGTGTTTGAAATTAAAGATGGTTTACGCATTGTAGAAGAGAAAATTATGTATATGATATTTTTATATTTTGATAAATTATATCTAAAAATTCTTATAGAGAATAAAAACACTTATATTTAAAAATATTTTGCTAATTTACTTTAATAAATATGTATCTTGCTATTTCAGTGGAACTGTACTAAAGGAGTATGCAACATTCTGGTCCGACCTTGTGTCGCAGGTGGCACAATAATAATTCGTCAGCATATTGTCTGCATTTTTACTCGTCGACGAAGTGCTTTCGCCAAAGGATAAATTTCATCTTTACGCAGAAATTTTGTTCGCAAATTTCATTTTTACGCAGAAATTTCGTTCGTTATATATTTTGATATATCTGTACGTTATATAATATATATATTTTATATAATATATATATTTATATATTATCTTGTATTTTTGTACCATCGCAGAAATGCCGAACGTTTCAAATAATAAAAGATCAAGATCAAAACGGATATATTATTGCGTTCGTGTCTCTATTTTTAATACCTTTTTAAAGAAAACAATCATTAAAGAACATTGACCGTGACATTTATTTATTTGTCAAATGTTTTTTCCAGCAATTTATTTATATCTCAAGAAAAGAAGTCGCAAATAAGAGATTCTAGATCTGTTAAAAACGTTTTCGTAATAATTGATCGGTCGATCGAATGTAAATTATTATTTCTGTGGCGTCCTAGAAGAACCCGTTTTGCTTCGAAATACTGATTAAGGAAGGTTACTCAAGTAAGTTGGCAAAACATGTGCAAACAGTTTAGTATCGATGAAAAAGGAAATAAATGAGACGCGTTTGCTAGCTTTTTATATAAAATTTCGCAATAAAAATGTCTTTCATTATTTATTATTCAAGAGATCCGTTTAAATATCGGATCATTTGAGTAAGTCGGTCTGATAAAATTTTAACAACTTTTGCGTTTCATTTTTATAATACAACACAATTTTACGGTACGAACTAGTTAAGAGTAGTCAATATTTAAAATATTCAGAAATTATAAAATTGTATAAACAAATAATTAAAAATGCGCTAAACCGGTCAAAGCTAGACCTTCGTGTTAATGTTTCTTATGTGAATTTATACCTTTCTCAATTTCACCAAACCGCGCGCCGAATAAATTTTCGGTCTTGAAACACAGTCTTAAGATGAACAAGAATAGTAATATCACGATATTAAATTGATAATGTAATGTAAATTACAATTTTCATTAAGTATAATCTAATTCAATTATCTTGTAATGATTTCGTAGAAAAATGCAATGTTATTACAATAAAATTCGATTTTTAATTCCAAAAATTATTTCTAAAAATCGCTGCTACACATTACACTGGGGGAACAGCGTAATATGTAGCAAGTAAGTTAGTAAGTAAACTTCGATGGATTACTATACATCTCGCAGCGTCTCGGCGAGGATTCCGCCATTTCCTCATCCCGTTAATGGAGCTCAGCACACTTTTATGTGAACCGAAGGAGCGCGTTACATAAGACTTGGCTTATCGGGTAAAAGTGGGCCACACTAGTATTACAGACCTGACAAGTCTAAGACTCCTTTTTTCTTGCTCTTGGCTTTGGTCGAAGAAATCTAGGAAAGTGATCTCGTATCGTTGTTATATTTTTCTCGTTAGACATCGAGACATTGACGTAAATGTCCAATTATTGCGCGACTCTTTTCATTTCTTGCTTCGTATGATTAATAGTAGCAAAGTAATAAATTATTATATATGTTTATGTAATTATTACATAATGTAATAATAGCTAATTATTTGCCGAATTTGTCCAACTTAATGTTTTGAAGGAGATTAAAGAGATATGAGATATACTAGAAATAAGTTGCGTTTCGGCGAGGAAAGAGTTAAATATACCATACAATCAATGGAGTTTTATTATTAGGATATAGATGGATGTTATAAATGGAAGGACAAAAAGGAAACGACGTTTCAATCACATGTGCATTCAGGGAAAATTTGAATAATAGTAAACAGAAAGATAAATTACATTTTCGTTCGTAACATTAATCATAATTAATCAGAAAAAACAAAACTAAAACTTAATATTAAAATAGTATAATAAATATAATAAGATAAACCAATATATATAACAAATGCGTAAATTCATGTAATAATATAATTTATGTAATAAAGAAGATCAGTAATGAAAATATGAGGTGTGTAAACATTCGAAAAATTTTGATTCGTAATATTTGTCATATGTACGAGAGTATTTCAAGATAAGATTGCGCTAGATATATTCAAATGACGTTATAATAGCATGCACAATTAATATCAAAGGCGACCAGCATTACATTAGTTGGAATAATTATAGCACATCCGTGTCCCATGTGACTAATCAGTGCGCCGATAATTATCGCATGAAATTGATCGATGAGTGCACGATTCCTGATGGATTAGTTAGAGTGGTATCGCTACCTCGTCCATTAAATTCCGCCTACACGAACTATAAAAATCTTTTGACAATTTACGCATATCTCTATAATTTATGATTGTCCTTTTGTATTATTATTAAATATAATACATTGACATGTGCAATATGTAACGTTTAATAATTATTGTCCATAACGCATGCAAAATATTGATTATTCTTATATATTTGCATTCCGCAACATAAAATGTGATTTTTTAGTACAATAAGGGAGATCAGGGCATGATTTTTTTCATTTTCAATTTCGGCATTTAACTTTTTAAACTAATTATTATGATTAAATTATACTAATGATAGAGAGAATTTTTTTTACACTTTCATGCTAAAACGATTCTGTACACTATATAATTTCTTTGTAATAACTGAAATATGAACATGTCCATATAGCATTGTATTGCCTGAATATTGTCACAGTATTGCCGTGCAATATAGAAATATGCTCTAATATTGCAGCAATATTGTAGCAGCATTGCAACAATATATGGATGTTTGTAATATTTTGTAATATTTTTGTAATATTTTATTTCTATATTGTCACAATATTATTGAGCAATATATTCGTCGTATTAATGTAGCCATTTAAACAGAATGAATAATAACACAGAACACCTGAATAACTTCAAAGGGTTAAGTTTTCAAGAAAAATATCTCAGAGTAAAGTGTCTGAGTTCAAGTCCATGACTTAAAATACTTCAAACTCGGTTCTCAAAATTTTATGCATCAGATGTTCTGGGTATTTCTACGTTTTATTCGCTCTATGTAAATATGCAGACTGGCCTGATTTTCGTTGAATGATTATTTAAATTAAATAAATTACATTTAGGTGACAATTATAGCTTATGTTATTTTCTCAGTTGAAAATTGAGATTTGAAACGGTAAAAAAGCACAAACAATATGTTTGTAATAATTTGTATAGCATTATTTATAAAATACATGCATTTAAGTAAAATTTTTATTTTGTCAAAAATGTCTTTTAGCGGAAAATTATTTGAAAAACTTTAACAATTGCACTAGAAAAAGATCAAATCATTATAATTGTCACTCTCTGTCTATGGATATATGGTGTATGGGTATAAAAATATGAAATTAATATTATAAAATCATCTTTCAAATTTGAATATATATTAATTTTATATTTTAAATATTAGTACACCTCTACACTATAAAATCCCTTACAAAGTAAGTGTTAATTAATATTATTAATAAGTCTTTTTTTCAATCTTTTTCTGTAATAGAGTTTAAAGTAACATTTATTCCTATTGCTATAATTACTTAGGCATTTTTCGTGAAAAAATTAATATACAAAATGATAATGAAATCAAATTATGTTAATGAGTAAAAAGATAAATGAATAATCATGCGCATGACTCTGTTAGTTCGTAGAATATATGTAATACGTGCGAGCCAGAAACATTGCAACATATTAGCAATATTGAACATCTATACGAAAACAATATAGTATGGCAACATTGTAATGATATTGAGACAATATTACTTAGCAATCTGCAATATGGTGACAATGTTTTGGCAACATTCAATGCTATGTGGATGCTGCATTATAGCCAGCTTGCCCCAATAGTTATATCAATAAGTGATATAATGATATACATCATATAAGTTGTCCTTACAATAAACTCTATATTAAATTAATAAAAATGTAATAGAAATAAAAAACAGATCTCAGGTATATTTCTTGGTAAAGATTGTATCTTTTAATGTTATTTTGTAATGATTGAATAGCAAAACATGCTGTTATAGAAAAACAAACGTAAATTATTTTAACCCTTTCGTGCCTGATTTTTGCTAGAAGTAATTAGCATCTAATTCATTTTATTAAAGATTTTAAGAATCGCTCATCATGAGTCTGTAGTCAAAATTTAAAATGGTGGATCCAACATAAGTAAAGAAAGTGTAAAATTTTTTTGAATTTGAATGAAATTCATATTCCGAGAGTTTTTGGAATCGCTGAAATATCAGTTGTTTTCATAGATACTTCTCATCAATTATTTTCACGGCTATTTTTTTTTATTTCGGTCCGCTACATTGGATTTTAAATTTCGGAGTTTTTACTGCAGATTTGTCAGCGACCTCAAAAATCTATATATGCATTTACATGTGAATACAACAACATTTTGATCAGCTAAACTCAATCCGACATTTTAAAATTATTGAAGTAGCGATTTTTTTTCATGTAGTTACATTGATCTTAAAAACGAGCTCAAAAAAATCCTGCTATTTTATTTTAATTTTTGTGGAAGATATATGTATTTTTCACTTTTACCTCATTTTACGAAGTATACAGATTAAGAGTTAAAACTCACAAGGATGTTAATTTTTTGTGAAAGGTCTTATCCTTCATCTCTAAAATGAGGAAAAATTGCTATCTTCATTTTTGTGGAAGATATGAATTTTTGGAAGGACACATCTCCCATTAAGCACGAAAGGATTAATTGTAGTTTCAATGTAGAAATATTAAATATTAAATCGGTACAATAGTTCTTGTCGATATGGATAGATGTCTATACACATGAACTAGTATGATTTTATAAGAAACATTTATGATTTTTGTAAATTAGTGTCTTTGCATTAATATTTATGCATGATAAACCATAGATGTCAATATAACCTTATATTTAGTACGATTAAAAATAAAATCATATAAAAATATATATTTGCCGCTGTCTTTTGTTTTGTTTTTCACCAAAAAAAAGTGCTGTTGATGCACACAGAATTATTTATGAGAAAATGTGATCACATGATGAAAATGTTATAGCTATTAGAACGTGTGTGAATTTAAACGATTTAAAAACGATGATTTTAATATCAGTGACAAAGAACACTCTGGACATTCTGTAGCTATGGAAGAGGACGAATTGCGAAAAGACTTGAAAAAGTCGTGGAAAACAAATGGAAAATAACAATAAAGAAAACGATGGAAAATACTTTAATATTAATTTATATTGATTTTTTCGTTGTAACAAAAATTGCAAAAAATCGGCAAGAATTTTGCACCGACCTAGCCTATAAGCATTTTGTCAGAGTTAAGTTGTAATTGAATGTTCACACACTTCCCACGCGCGGTTAAACTAAGCTTGCCGAGTCAACATACTTCATTTCTATATATATTTGATCATTTTATTATGACAAATTACTGTTATTACTCAAAATAACATGTGTAGAAACAGAAGCTTTTAACTAATAATACGTCACTTAGTTTACTCTCAAACTGAAGAACATTAATATGAAATTTTGAAATGCTTGAAAATTTGTACTTGTCTCTTCTTGAATCAGATTTTTGTTTTTTTTTTATTGTAACATTTTTTGTTTGATTTAAATAAAACGTAGGGAAAAATATCTATGTCATAAAAGAGATATTTTGCAGTAACTCTTTCATTGTTTCTTTCATCGTAAATACATAAACGTAATGCAATGCCAATTTATCTCTTACGTCAATGTTTACCGAGCTAATCTTCTTTA
Source organism: Cephalotes varians (assembly GCA_037157785.1). Lineage (NCBI taxonomy): Eukaryota > Metazoa > Arthropoda > Insecta > Hymenoptera > Formicidae > Cephalotes > Cephalotes varians. Next base: position 1,015,790 of record JANQDE010000068.1, read on the forward strand.
CTGTTTTTGGACGCAACAACTTTCAGATACGTCAACAGGAAGTAATATTTCGTTTTTCCATTATAAATGTTTGATATTGTATAACATTGTATACTCATATTATATAATACTTATTTATATATTTTAATAACGAATAATATTTGTATTTTTTTATTTAGGAGAGATTGAATTGGCACAATTTTCAATTTTGGCATTCGACTTTTTAAATAATTAATTATTATTATTAAACTGTACTAATATGATAGAGAATCTTTTTCTACATTTTCGTACTAGAAACGATTCTATATACTACATAATTTCTTTGTAATAAATGAAGTATGAATATGCTACATTGTAGCCAGTTTGCCCCAATAATAGAGTAAGTTGATATATAGTAAGTTCTCATAGGACAAACTCTATATTAAATTAATAAAAACGTAAATAAGAAATAAAATACAGATTTCGGACATATACTTAATAATAAAAATTGTATCTTTTAATGTTATCTTGTAACGATCGAATATAAAATGCTGTTACAGAAAAATAAATGTAAACTATTTTAAATGTAGCTTGCTTTAATATAGAAATATCAAGACTATTCCGATATTTATTATCGATAATCTGCAGTTATTATATTATAGAATATTTTTAGTGCTGACAGTGAATATGAAACGCAGCCTAAACATAACCATTTTATCAGAGTTAAGATATAATTGAACGTTTGCACACTTTTCATGCGCACAGTAACAGTCAAGCTAAGCTTATCGAGTCAACATATCTTATTTCTATACACATTTGATTTAAATTATTTTATTATAATAAATTATTGTTATTATTCAAAATAATGTCATATAGTAACAAAAACCTCTTTCAAGCTGAAGAACATTAATACGAAATTTTGAAACTCTCGAAAATTTACTTGCCTTATCTTGAATCAGATTTTTCTCTTTTTTTTTTATTGTAACACTTGTTTGTTTTAAATAAAACTTACTAAAAGTATTTACTTTACATTAAAAAAATATTTTACTAACTTTATCATTGTAACTTTTCCATTGTAAATTTTGTTAATTTTGTTAAAATATATAAACAGAATAATATCAACTTGGGCCAATGAGTTCCAATCTTCCCTAATATGTAGTATACTTTGATTAATGTATAGTATACTTTATTCACGTCTCATATTAATCACATAATTTTCTCGTGCTATCCACAATATTAATCTTAATTGGCAGTCGTTTCATGTTTGCGAGACAAGCAGTACGTATGGTAAAGTTTAGCCGACGTTGTAATGTAGCTGGCCATCGATCAAGGAGTGAAATTATGATCGCGCGGTTAGATCCAGAGTTTTTATGGAAATAAAAATTCTGGATCTAACCGCGTCGTATGCATCATCTATATATAATGAATGAAGTCCTACGAATGATGCTTGAAATATAGAAATACCGAGAAAATTCAAAATAAGTATTAAAATAAGTTATTAAATATAAAGAAAACGCAAAGATAATTCAAGAAATGCAACTCAATTTTTATCGAATTACTCATTATAATTCTATCTGTGTAGTGGCTATAGAAACAGCTATAGAAAGCATTCAAGAATAGACATTGCCGACAATAATTTATTTTTATTAATTTTAATTTTGTTAATTTTGTCAGAAAAAATTAATCAAAACGAATTCCAATCAAACAAAGATAGAAATTTTTCGAGAAGAAATTAATAAATTTGGTTGATTTATTAAAAATTGTTAAAATGATATACATAAAATATATTGTTATATATAATAACAAATTAGCTTGTTTATACAAAATGTTTTGAAATCTTTGACAAAACTTAATTGACAGAACTTATGAACGACAAAGTAAATTTAATTTGAAAGAGAGAAGCTATCATTTGCAATTTTTAATTTCATATTTGATTTAGTAAACAAATCAATTTGAGTTAACTTGAAGTAGAGATCTGAGAATGTAAAATATTTAAATTCTGAAATTAAGATTTTCTCAACTTTTTGTAAATCGCTATTATCATACACCGCGTTCTATTTTCCTTAAGAAAAAGATCGATCCATCATAAAAAAATGAAGATTTATAGTTTCGAGACTTTCCGGCATCATATTGATATTTATATTTAATAGTATGGCGAAACTGTCGCGCCGCATCCACCCCTGATACCGCGGCGCGAGTATCGGTCTACAAAAAATTTCACAGGCTCTTTTCCGACGTAAAATTTCATGCTCTTTCAGAATCCGAGGTCAAAATTGCRATTAACCCTCAAGGAAAAAAAATATGGCCGATTTAAACATGAAAAACGTGAAAATTTTCGAAACATTTTTTTTTCTGAATTTTTTTTTGCAATGATATCGCAAAGGTATCATCTTTTAATCATGATCAGAGGTGATCATGGGGGTTGAAGATTAACAGGAAATTTTTATATTAATATTGAATCACTTATTTTTCACAAAATGGCGTCGAGAATGTGAAAATTTTATTAAAATCTTAACTTATCGTTTTCTTGAAARCTATAGACTTTAGGAAAAAGTTGCTAAGAACAATAATGTCTTAGAATTAGTCAAGGAACACTCTCAAATTTTTTCAGAATTTTTAAAGACATTTTTGGAAAATTGGATTTCCCGAATTTTTCAGAAAATCAAAAATCGTCTGCGAAAATTCTGAAAAAATTTGAGAGTGTTCCTTGACTAATTCTAAGACATTATTGTTCTTAGCAACTTTTTCCTAAAGTCTATAGCTTTCAAGAAAACGATAAGTTAAGATTTTAATAAAATTTTCACATTCTCGACGCCATTTTGTGAAAAATAAGTGATTCAATATTAATATAAAAATTTCCTGTTAATCTTCAACCCCCATGATCATCTCTGATCATGATTAAAAGATGATACCTTTGCGGTATCATTGCAAAAAAAAATTCAGAAAAAAAAATGTTTCGAAAATTTTCACGTTTTTCATGTTTAAATCGGCCATATTTTTTTTCCTTGAGGGTTAATCACAATTTTGACCTCGGATTCTGAAAGAGCATGAAATTTTACGTCGGAAAAGAGCCTGTGAAATTTTTTTGTAGACCGATAGCATAAAAAAAAACTCGGTGAAAAGTTACTTCTTTAAAATTCGCTCTACTTTAAAATTCGCGTCGTTTGGGCGTTAATGGGTTAAGTAACGATGGTGACGGTATACCGACGTCTTATCCAAAGAATGACTCAGAAACACTGCGCTTTGTCTTTATCTATATGATGGCGGGTGGCCGTAAGGGGGTGGCTGCCGCGGAGAGCAACACTATGCCATTATATTACATCATACCACGCCACATCGGCGGTCAAGGGGGATGGAAACGTGGCCATATTGCGCAGAACGCCGGCACCTTGGCGTCGCGACGACTCTCGTCGGGGTGTCAGGCCGGTCGTTGCTTGGTGTTTGCCCCTTTCTACTACGACACAATCGCAAGGGACAGAGACTTTTGAGTTTTTTTCTGAGTGTGGAGTATTTCATCAAAGCGGAAGGTGGGGGTGATTTCAATAACACAAATATTTTATCTTTTTTAGTGTGGGCACTGTAGTCAAATACTGTTTTTTGTAAAATCATTTAAAATTTCTTAAAATTTATCAAAAATAAAAATTTTTTTTTAAATACACCGAAATTCTGGGTATAGAATTTCACCCGAGAGCTCTAGATATGAAAAGCTTCATACTCTCCATAAGAAAGTCTCCGTTCTTAACAATCGCACGTACGACGCGACGACGCGTGATCATTGGATCCATTATTTTGCAGCTCTGTCGTTCGATTCGGAATCGCACGTGTCAATCCTTCGCGATCAAGCGAGGGAGTTTGGATGCGCTGGCGGCGTATTGCTTTAAACGACAACGACAAGGCCCGCTAAATCACCAAGAGCGTGGGAGGGATAAAAAACGCGGAAAAAAAGAAAGAGAGAGATAGAGACAAAGAGGAAGAAAATTAACTCAAGCCATTGTAACGTTCTATCTACGGCTGTCTCCATAAATAGCTATCTTGTGTTGGAAATAGTATAGTATTTGCAAAGGGCATTCATCACAGTTAATCGTAAAGCTGAGTACTTTATTTGACGCATAGTGGATTTCGAAAACCAATTATAGGTCTCGTGAATTAAAAACTCGAGATTTCGCGGGAAAGTATCGATCACAGCATGTGACATGGCAAGTTGAATGGCAGATGCACTTAATTAAAATCAGCGATGAAACTTCCGCTTTCAGTTTTGCATAAACGCCGTTATTTATCTCGATAACCGAAGCATTGTCACTTCCAATAGCTATCAAGTTTTGTAAATTCAATTTCATTTCCTCGAGAGTTTTCTTTAAAGCGTTGACAATACCGATCGACATTACACGTTTCTAGTTTAGTCAGTGAAGAAAACTCAAGATTGTTTTTCTCTGTTTGTCATTGTGGTATATTATAACGATATCCAATACAGTTTGTTCACGGACACGTTGTTCGACTGGTTCAATAAAAGATTATATTATTTTATGTTTTAATGTCACTGAGCAACTCGTTGTTAAAGTGAGGATCGAGTACACTTTTCATTATCTCACTGCATTTCGTTCTATGTCTTCATTGTCCTTAAAAATATGATTGCACATTTCAACCAAACGATTACATGAAGCGATTGCGTTATGCGCACAGAGAAAAAGTGCCATCGACCTTTCAACAGTTGATTGTTCATTGCGACAGCTCAGTGATTGTTCGTGAAAAGACAATTTTTCGCTGTGAAGAAAATGACTCTGTAGCTTGGATATATTTTTCTGTTTTGCTATGATTGATCCACATATTTTGCTGCTAAATCGCATTTGCAGAACTTACAGTGAACTTTCGTTGCCCGCTACCTGTTTTTTATTAAATTTCATTATAAAATATAAAGTATAAAACAATAATATTTTCTCCATGGCACACTTTATCGAATTATCTAAACCACAAAAACTATATATATTTAGCTGAATATTCCATTCTTTGATCATTATTTAGTTTAATCCTCTCTCCTTATTTAAAAAATCAATAAAATTAGTTCATTCAACGCGTTTTTATTAAAAAATGAAAGAATCTGACAAAAAAAGCGTCGCTCTGTCCCGAATCGAGTTATTAATTGTTAAAGTTGACGGTCACATGCGCACGCGTGGAAGCGTCAAATTTGTGCTAAATATAAAAGTTTGTCAACTCACGTAGAATGTCACTTCGCGGATGGAAAATTGTAAATCCATGTGGAATTTCGTTTTGCGTTAAAAAGTGTATGCGTGAAAGCAATATGTTCCGCTCTCTCTACGGGAGGGCTTCAATATCAAAAAACTAGACCCATAGTTTTGCGTTGAACCTCACTTTGCGTGGAAAGTTGTCAATTCATGTAGAACGTCACTTTGCGTGGAAAATTGTAAATTCATGTGGAATTTCACTTTGCATTAAAAAGTGTATGCGTAGAGACACACATTGTATCGAAAAGTAAACACATGCGCATGAGATCACATAACATAAAGATGACCACAACGCATGATCAAGTCGCTACATTTCATCTGTAGAACGGGTTTACTAAATTGAATTGTCATCAACTTTAACGATTAATAACTCGATTCGCGAGGCAGAGTGACGCTTTTTTCTATCAGATTTTTGTTTTAAACGAAAAAACGCGTCGAATAAACTTAATTTGATTGATTTTTTAGGTGAGAGAGGCTAAACTAAATAATTACCCATTCTTTTAATTGCATATAATGTTCGTAAGCCAGACTTTTCTAAATTTTTTTGAATATGCCGACTATCTTTTGAATCTTTGCCCATCTTATGAGTCCTTATGACAGAAATGCAATTGGATAATTTTCTTTATGCGTATGATTATGCAGCTATGCAAGTTTGTCTCTTAGGTCCAGTTTTGAATTTGAATAATTCGGTCACTTGATCAATACAGTTGTCAATTCTCTCTCCGTCCGAGATCTCGGATCGATTTATAGCATCGTGGACGCTAGACCTTAAGAAGAAAATGCAGTAGTTTTTATTGAAAAAGCACCGTTAGTGACAGAGATGCGATTCCGAGTCCGGCCACGCTCGTGATTTCCCTCTCTACTTACGCACACATAGACGTTCCGTCTATTCATGTGATAAACTCATTGCACGGATGGATGAAGCGTCTCTGTGTGCGTAAATAAAGGGGGAAAATCATGAGCGTGCCCGAGCTCGAAATTGCACCTCTGGTTAGTGGTGGTTTCTAGTAAGAAAGAACACAAAAGAATTTAATGATTTTTAGCGAGATTTACAACGTTTTCTAGTGGGATAACAACAATCCGATTACACTATGCCATTACACCACATCATACCACGCCACGCCACTGGCAGTCAAGGGGGTGGAAACGTGGCTTGGCCGTATTGCGCAGAACGCCGGCGCTCTGGCGTCGCGACCCTCGTCGGGGGTGAGTCAGGCCGGTCGTTGCTTGGTGCCCGCGCCTTTCCGCGACGGCATACGGCACAATCGCACCGTGTACGTACAACGCGACGACGCGAGCGCGTTATCATCGAACTCATCATTTCGCCTTCGTCCGGACTGCATCTCTGTCGTCTGGACTGCATTTCTGTCATCTGGACTGCATCTCTGTCGTTCGATCCGGAATCGCACGTGTCAACCCTTCGCGATCAAGCGAGGGAGTTTGAACGCGCCGGCGGCGTGTCGTTTTAAACGACGACGAGGCTCGCTAGATCACCAAGAGCGCGGGGAGGATCTACGCGGGCGGAAAAGAAAGAGATAGACACAAAGGAAGAAAGCTACGACGTCGAGCGGCGGCGACTATGCGCGTCATCGATCGCGCGCACCTCCGCGATCGGTCGGAGATGTGATACCGGAAGTAGGTCAGGCAGGGTTGACCTGCGTGGGCGTGCGGGTGCGTGCGTGCGTGCGTGCCGTGCATAGGCCGCAGGTGTGCCGCGTGGATCCGCGGGGGGGCCAGCAGTCATAGAGATGAGCGTCGCCACGACGACCTGGACGTCGCCGACGTATCCGACGTCGGGGACCAATCCCTGGTGCAGTATCACCGCTGTGCGGATGCTCTGCGTCGTCTTGGTCTCCTTCTGGATTATCCTCGATCAACCGGCCCTTGGTTTACCGGATTCCTCGGAGCTGACGATTACGGAAGGTAAGAGCTTTAAATAGCTTTACCCGACCTTTGTGAATTTGGCACCAGACTTTTAATAAAAAAAGTTTTTATTAAAGAAAACGTTAGTATTTTATTTGTAATTGTGTTTGTAGTAACAATAATTTCGTTTGTAGCTCCATGTATAAAAAAATAAAAAATTTTGAGAAAATGATTGTCACCCGATTTTGACATAAATAAAAATCGCTTATATATCTTGATTTAGAATCGTTTCTAGTTGTTTGTAATGATTTTTCCGTCGTTTTTAGTTGAGCTGTTTAAAAGTTTACAACATTTTTACAATAAACTAAAAACGTAAATTTGCCAATTTTTAAGATATCTTAAATTAGCTTGCGACACATTTCTTCTAGAATCGTTTGTAGCTGTTTGTAATGATCTTAATTAATAATGATTTTCCCATCGTTTTAACAGTCGTTACAAACAGCTACAAACGATTCTAAGAAATGTGCTGCAAGCTAATCTTAAAATTTAGTCAAGTTCACAAGGTCTTTATTCGCGCTCGTGCGAGACCCGTATGATCCTCTTTGCACATTACGTGTAATAAAATGACGTTTCTCTCGTTCTTCCTGGAAGTAACATGCGCGAATGAAATACATTTTGGTAGGAAGAAACTGGTTAGTATATCTGTATTCTGCAGCTTATTATATTTCTTGCATTAATCTTCATTCGCTAATTTTGCATATGATTATTTTACATTATACTAAACGATAATAATTACATATAATTTATCATGTGCATATACAAAACACACATACACACACACCTGTTAATAGTTAATAATATTAATAGTGTATAAAAAAGTGTATAAAATATTTAAGGCAAAAAGTAAAATATTGTTTATAAAAGTTTGTTTACAATTTGCTCTATTCTTCCTCAATCCATTTTATATTAACATTTCACATTTAATATTTTTATACGGTTTTAATCTATAATAACAAATACGATCTTTATGTTGATCAAAAGAAAAAAGGAAGATTAATTGTTCTTTTAAATAACAATATCTAAAAAATATCTGGATATTTAAAGGACATTTTGTCTAAAAAATTAAACGATCTTCTAAGTAATATTTTAAATCTTTCTGTTACTTTGAATGAAAGTATAAGTAAGATTTCAGGTCGCAGTGTTAATGATGATATTGCATGTAAAAGATATGAGATGCAAGCTATATCATAAATAACTATAGCAAGCAAAGTGCAGTATTATTATCATACATAACATGCAAGCTAACATAAGTCAAATAAATTTTCAAATAAATTTTCAAACTTTTACGTTTGTTTTTATTGAAAATTTGATAATTGATGCAATTATCCCATAATTCTATCCGCATCAAAATCATCGTACTGCATACATAAGTTATCGTGTGTCACTACTTAACATGTAATAGGTTAAATAAATTTTTTAGATTTTGCTCCGTTTGTTTCTATTCGATAATTCTATAAACCGCATCAAAATTAAAATAAAAAGCTTTATGAAACGGTTATTTCACGAATTAAATGAAGTTAGTTCTTCGCAATATGTTTGCAATTAGACGTCTGTCACTTCTCTTCTGTGTGCAATCACATATAACGTATGTTATGTGAAGGACATCGTGGAGTGTCAAAACGCGAGTTTCCTGATGAGATCATCGAATGAAATCACCGATATTAATATAGTAAAGCTTGCGTCAGAAAGATTCGTGATGATGCGCGTCCCTTGATTTTGTCAAAAAACCGTTCCATTAGCGAATAGTAAACAACGAATATGAACTCGATGAATATGTTCACTATTTTTAAATTTCATACGAATTAATTGTAAATTTCGAACTGTCTCGAATCACGAATCATCTGATGCAAGCTCAAGATCTCGAGTGAATCATTCGTCGTCGGTGGTAAACATTATGTTTGTTGACGCGTGACTTTGACATTGCGATAAATATTACATCAAATGGCACATATCGACAGTATGAGATGCCGATAGGATAAAAAGATTCGGGATTTATCTGATTAAACTTTTAAAAGTTACAGACCGCTAACTTTGTCGACATTTCGAAATAAAAAAATATCGATTGCACGTAAATATACTTGTCCCTCGATCTACACAATTTTTTGCGCGATCTACCCTTCACATTTACGCCTCTCTCGGAATGAGAACTACTTTATTATTTCGGAACGCGCCTTCTGTAATTCTATATAGAATATGTGGGTGTGCCTGAATAAAAAGATTTTCACGTAAATAGAAGATGAATTATAAAACAATTTTTTTTTTTTAATGAACTTTATTAATATATTAACAAACATGTTTAAAGCCGATTTTAAAGTAACAGTCGTAAGAAATTGACCAATCACAGTTGAATGTAAAAAGAATAATGGACAATATTTACGATTACGTTTACGCTATTACAGAACGATCTTAAGAGATCTTATCTTTCATAATCCGCCAAAGATTATTTGAGGATATTAGCATAATCTCTGGAAAGTTCTGAAATTCTAGTTCTCGCATACAATAAAATCTATTGTTTTTATCAATTAATCTGTAATTTTCCTTATCTCGTTTATTTTCTTGTTTCTAAAGTTTATACGGTCATAAAAGATGACTTATAGATAGAATGTTTTGCTTCAAATAGTTTTCCACATTTTTTTCAGGAGGGATTTTATCTAGCTTTCCGATAGCCTTCATCTTTTATTCATCTTAATCCGCGCAATTTCCGTAGGCTAACACAATTTCGGAAAGAATACGTAAGTTCTAAGCTCAGCTTCTTCGTGCTGAAAATGTATTGATTCAGGGCTCTACTAACGATCCGGATTCATAATATTCATTCAATTAATCTCGATTTGTTTACGTTAATGTGTTTCTCGGTATATATTCTTCGATGATACTTATTAAAAACAGAATATTGGAAAATACTTTTTGTTTAGTTCAAAACATTTAAAATTAACTCTGTAATATTGTAAAATAATATTAGTTCTCTATGATTGAAATTTAAAGCGCAAGTTGATATTACATATCTGACTATAAATCAACTTTTGAGTTTTATAATTCTTCATAAAAATTTAAAAGAGTCATTTGTAAATTATAATTCCGTTTCTTAAGTTTTGAAAAAAAATAATATTATTTATTAGATAGAGCTCTCGCGGAAAATTAATTTAAATTTTAAAGTTAACTTAAATCTTGTACGCAAGCATGAGAAGATGATACAATTGCAATCTCAAAAAGTACGGTGCAACAAGTAAAAACATTTGGAATATAACGGAGCCTGTTGCAGAGTAAAGACTGAAAAAGTGAATGACTCGCATCATTTTTCAGTGTCATTTATATCCCTTCATTTATATCGATTTATATTCGTCAGTATCAGAATAGTTGTAATAATTAGAATAATTATAATATTTGTCTTGTTTTGATAATTATCTTGACTGACGTACAGTTTATTTAGGAGTGTGTTCCGTTAATGACATATTTTATTTAAGCTGTTGCGCCAAATCAATAAAATCAGAATACATTCAATCTTATCCACATTTTCTCTGTCTCTTTGGATCTCTCTGTCTCACTCTTCCTCTCATTCGTTTTAATTTACCGGATTAACGTTAAGATAAACTTTCAGATAAATTTTGCTTATTACGTGTTGCGAGACATTATCGGATTGTTCCTGATAGAATTGATGGAATTATGTCCAATAATTTGTCTTTCTTAATTTAACTTGTGTTCTAGTATCTACATTATCTTATTGGACATTAAAAAATATACTTTGAAAGCAAAAGGGAGAGAGAGAGAGAGAAAGAGAAAAAGAAATTCGATTGATTGAGAGAGATTATTGATAGATTCAATATTTATTAAGCACTCTGAAACGATTCTTACTAAAAGCGCACACCAATAGGATAGCAATACAGTATATACATAAAAAAATAAATAAATATAGAAAACAGAAATAAGAAATAAAATAAAAAAGAAATAATAATATTAATAATAGAATATACAGAAAAATAAAAGAGCAGTTGAAATAAGAAAAAAACAAAAACATAGATATAACATGCATGTATATGCGCATACGAGTGTGTGTATGTATGTGTATGTGACGTATGTGTATGCGATCGACTTTAAATTCACATAGAAAATGAGAGCAAGTGATCATGGAATCTGCGTTTGAATGCATTTAGAAAGGGAGCATGTCATTACGAATGTCTGGAGGAATATCGTTCCACAGTCTCGCTGCAGTATATCTAAAGCACTGCTTAAAAACCTTCAGCATAAAGGTAAAGTCAGAATAACGTAAGAGAACGTGCGAGAAAAAGAGAGAGAGAGAGAGAGAGAGAAAGAGAGGGAGCGAGAGAGAGAGAAATAACACCTTATAATATATATTTTATAAATCTATAATGTTAGATTTTTTTAAAATTAAATAAAACATAAAAAAATTTTACGATACGTAAAAATTTTGATGCATTGTGTACTTAAAAAAATCAATATGTAACATAAAAAATATAACTACTTACAAAATTTCTTAAATTAGTGACAAATCAAGCTTAATTTGCAAAATAACTTTTGTATATTATACTGAGCAAACATCACAGAATGTCGAAAATGCCTAAAAGATATTTTATTTTTTATAAATCTTGAATATATTTTTTTAATTTCTATTTATATCGCCTTTTTAAAGTGATCTTTTTTATTTTATGAGATAATATCTTTTTTTTTGTACACATTCTTAGCTTTATTCTATTTGTTGTGTGACATTTTGTGTTGCCGAATTTAAAAGGATTTAAACTCCGCAAAGTTTATAACTTAAACTCTACCCAAGTTTGTTAAGATTTGATTTAATTTTTTTTGTTAACCTTGATCCGTAATTTCACCGTTTTCTAAGTGATTGCGATCGTGTACAACTACGTTTGCCTGACTGAAAGAATCAAATAAAGTTTGTCATCTAACTTTCTCGTTGAAAATTAGTGAGAGAAAATGGGTCGCGAGTGCAACGTGTAAAAATGATTTAAAAAATGACTATTTCACAATATTTTACAATGAACAATTTGCGATAATAAATAGAATTTATTAAATACGAACAATATGTTACAGTTTAAATTAAAAAATGCAAATTTTGCGTAAAGCGAGAGAAGATGAATAAATTATTACTTAATTGTGATGAATATTAAATTGCTTTCTTTTTAATGAAAAGTGCTTCTCGTGTGCTTCAAAGTGTACGCCTTTATTCCATGCTCTGGTTATTTTCTCGTAATAAAGCGGAAATGTCGCCGCAATCGATGACAAACAGCTTTCATCATCAGAGAATAAATGCTGGCGCGTTGGTGGCATCAATTTGTATTCATTATTGAATCGTACTTCTCAACCTTCTGCTCGCAATAAATGCGATGGATTTATTATTCATCATATTAGCGCAAATTTATCTATAAACGAGAAGAGGATAAATATTATATTGATATTTGCAGAAAAAATTCCCAGCGGTCGAATTGATCGCACGAAGTTATGTAAACGCACAATGTCAATGGATTAGCGTTGCTTTGGCTAGCAGACTTTTAAGATTAGGTCGTATTTTTTTCAGCATAGATCAACATAGATCTGACATGCTCACATACATAGAACAGCCGGATAATAACCGAGGGATCCATCTACAAATTGTATATAAATCGTTATAGTATCGCAATAAGAATGCATAAGAATATAACTATCGATTTTAATTTTTGGATTTTAATACGGAAAATATGTAGATATTAAATTTCAAGAATATGAATTTAGTCTGAATTAAATTTAATGATCGGAACGTAATATGAAAAGAGAATCATGCTGTTACATGGCATATGTATAAATCAATATCTATACATTTCTCTTCGATTGAGTGTAAAAGTTTTATCGTTTTTCCATAAAGCTTTGTATAGAAAAAAGTTAGAAAACTAGGATTCTTTGAAAAATGGATTGAAAAATTCTTCTCTAGATGGAAAGGAAAATATTAAGTTTGAAAAGTTCATAAGGATTTTAAAGCTAAATTGGAAAACGATTTATTAATATATTTAAGTATATCTTTATCAAACAACATATCGATATTTGTAGAAAAATTTATCGATCTCGCCGGTCGAATTGATCGCATGAAGTGTAATCAATGAGTTGTTTTGGCTAGCAGACTTTTAATCAAAAGATTAGATTGCATTTTACGTCAATACACGTCAGCACAGGTCTGATGTGCTCGCATACATAGAACAATCTCCGTTTTTGTATGACTTTCTGTTATCTTGTGAATAACTTCATTATTTCATTTGCTTAAAACTTCATTTCATCGTCATCAATAGTTGAAAATTTGCTTGAGCGAAATTGGTTTTTGATTTTTTTTTTTTATAGCTGAACAAGTATATACACTTTATACTTAAAATGAAATAGATATATGTTCGAAATTCGGCGAGAGTGAGAAGGAAAATTCTAGTGCAGCTCGCACAATAAAAAACAAATTTATTGAAATCTCCACGAATCGAATAAAATATTTTTGTACGCAATACTTTCGCACTTTCTCTATAAACAGCACACATTTTTTTGCTATTTTAAAAATGCATAGAATAAGCAATATCAACTCGCGCAAACATTGCTGTAATGTGTGTGTATGTATATGTATATATATATATATATATATATATATATATATATATATATATATATACACACATATATATATATATACACATATATATATACAATATATATATATATATTGAAGCATCTTCTTTCAGAATATGCAAGACATTATAACTTGATATGAAATATAATGTAATACGTTTGCGTAAGCTGCAACATCATCTTTTAAAAATTCCTATAAACAACTTTTCTAACAACCTGATATATTGAATGCGACAGACATTTTGCTTTAACTCTGTTCAAATTTTATTTCCTGCTTTATTCGGTAAATATGATAAATATTTTGGATTTTGTTTGCAAACACGTCTTTCTCATTCCGTTAATTTTTCAAATTTTGATGTTATATAAAGTTTACATTTATCGCCGCATTTTTATTGCATACAAGAGAAACTTCTCTTCACCGATTCGAAATCCAACTTCGCTGAGGTACCTCCGTTTCGATTATTGGAATTCAAAGGGCTTTCTTTTATCGTGTCAATGAGCGTAATTATGATGTAGAAAAACCATTTTGATCGCGATATAAGATGTCTCAACAGCAATTCCGCAAGTTGAAGTTTCATGCGTTTAAGTTCATCTTATAAATTCAATCGCGCCGACCTCGATAATGGCACCGCGCCAGGTCAATCTTAAACGAACTTGTATCGATAGTTCTCCGCGATATCGTGGCAAGAGCATCAGGTAGGATGCGCGCGGTCGAACTAATCCTGCGAGATGAACACGAGCGACAGGCTGCTTCTAGATTTCCCGAGTGTTGACTCTTGCATATGCATAGATCAATCGAGATAGCGTTAATGACTAGCTCGCACATATTGTTGAACGCTCAGCTTACATGTTACTTGACGCGATAATGGGCGACTGACTGTAAACAGATAAATCGGGCTTCTTCGGATTACATGGATCGTTGTGACTAATACTAAATTTTTAGAAAGCTTTTTAAAATCTTGTAGTACGTTTTTTCGATATTCTTCTAATAATTGCGATTAAATGTTTTCTTTCTTCGAAGTAATTTTTAAACTTAAAAAAGAAACTTTTTGAAAGGCTGTTCTTTGACAATGTTTAATTTAACATTATCGAAATCATCTTTTCTATTATTCTAGTTTTTGCAAACTTTATTGAGAAGTAAAGATTGAATAGATCTACAGTGAATGTAAAAAATATTTGTATATAGAAGAAATTTTTTTTTTTAATCCTTAAAAAGTAAGCATTAATTAGCAATTTACAAATAAATAGAATATATATTTCTCAAAATTATTTTATCTAAAAAAATGTAATTATTAAAATATATTATCTTTATAATAAGCAAAAACATTCTTTGGACGCACAAAGTTTTTGTATGGTCGAGAAATTTAGCTGCTAAGATCATAATTATTTTCACAGTTATTTTCGCGGACTATTTTGTTTATATTAGAACAAAACATTACGCTTCCTAGTTATGATCTTAGAAGAACAAATAATATTACTAGTTTTCAATATTACTACTATTCAAGCAAAATGCAGGGAAACAAACGAATAAAAACACAAAATTGTTATTAAATTGCACGATCAATATAAACTCGTCCGGGAAATTGCTCAATTTGTTGAAAGACTTCGATCGACAATTCACTCGATTATTGATCATTTTTGTGTAAGAAAAACAGTAAGAAATAAGCTGAGAAATAGCCGGTCACAAGTCTTAAGTGACAAACATTTTTATATAATTTTTTATATAATTTATCAAATAAAGATTCGAAAACAAGTATTCTAAACCCGCCCTCGAAAATCGCGGTGTATTTCTATTAATAGATATATTCATATTTTACAGCCAGTTGTGTAAGATGTAAACTGAGCGTTCAACAATAGCAAGCTAATCATTAATGCTATCTCAACATCGTTATCTTCTATACATATGCAAGAACCAGCACTAGTCTCGACTCTGAGAGATCTAGAAGCAGTTCGAAATATGAGCCGCGAGACCGGTTGTGTTGCTAGGAAAGTTTCAGATAAATGCGACCAACCGCAGTAAACGAAAATTAGAATTCACAAATATTTTAATAAAATTGAAGAATATTGAATTATAGTGATTTTTTTCAAACGAGAGTAAATTTAATATGTTCGGTTCTGATGGGAGACGTATAGTGTAGCAAAAAAATATAGAACTTGATCCAAAAAAATCTCATAATCACGATTAACGTGGTTGTTTAAAGATATACGTATGAATACAGCAGGAGTTTACATATTATTGATGGCATAATGAATCATATACAGAGAAATCATGTACAGAGAAATTTTGAAGAAAAATCTCCATGTCAGTACTCAAAAATTGAGAATTGTTGATAATTATATTTTCCAACATGATAATGATCCTAAACATATAGCTTACAACATAAAGCGATGTTGTACAATGTACCAAAATAATTTTGCATACACCTCCGCAATCACCGGATCTCAATTTCATTAAGCATTTGTGAAGCATTCTTGGAAATGCAATTAGGAAAAGATAAATTTCTCACCGAGATTTAAAAATCGCTTTTTAAAAAGAATATGATTTATTTCACCAAACGTCATGCAAAATCTAATCTAATCTAATATAATCAATGCACCGAAGATTAGCTGTGATTAATGCCAACGGCATTAATCATTTATTCTACAAAATATTAATTAGTATATCCAAATTTTAAAAAAATGTACGAATACTTTTGTACAATAAAATAATGTAATTCTTTTATTTTTTACTATTATTAGAACAATATATATTTGGATTATATTTCTTTGTTTATAATAATTAGGAAACATAACATTTATTTTATTCATTGTTAAATAAATTGCTGACTAATGTTTATTTTTTACAAACAAAGATTTTTTACAAAAATCTTTCTTACGAATACTTTTTGCATTATGTAATCTAAGTATGATACATTTAGTTAAAGTAAGAAACAGATGTATTTCAGACGTAAGATACATCTGTTTCTTCAACACTTCTATTTAGTATTGTTTGGCGGCTTCAGAGGTACTTTCTGCAACACGCGCATTCATATTTGCCAAGGAAAAAGACGTACGGGAGTAGTTGGACTTTTATTTCTCGTTCCATTTCATATTTTCTTGTAAGCCAAAGTTATGTTTATGAGATACGAAAAATATTGGCTGACTCGTTACCCAACTCTGAAAACTCTTGTAGCTCAATTCAACGATAACTAATGGACTGTTCAACTAATGTTGTGCGAATATTGCACAGAAATTCTTAATAAAAATCGTCTTTAAATGCTTGAACAATATTTGAATTTCTTCCACAGGATGGAGTTGTCGGAAACGTTAAAATGGCCGCGATATAGTCTGGATTATAATATAAGCAACCGATGTGACATATGCAAGGCGCTAAGTATAAAACACACTAAATAGATCAATAAACGACAATAACGTAGCCCTATATATATAGTTGTTATTTATTTACGTCATGTATGCAGCACGTAGCACTTTTTCCGTTGCAGTTCGTCACAACATTGTACAAAGATCAACTTAAAAAATGGCATTATCTCTAATCCTACTTACTACATCGCTGTAATATTTTTCTTAAGAAAATCAGCCTCATGGGCGCTGCTAAAAGAAACATTTTGCATATTTGAAACGTGTTTGGCTCATACCTTCGAGCAAAATCCGATATATAAATTTCCTGATATATATTCATGAAGCACGTTGTGTTCCTTCTTAATACAAAAATCTGTCACGTAAGGAGGATAAAACGTCTGCTGAGCTGCAGAAATGTGAAATTTTTGAGACGATATAATGGGTTAAAAATGTCCGAGGTTTAATCAGTATTCAGATTAAACAACAGAGAGATTTTGAATAATTATTATAGTTATTAAATTTTATTATTGTATGTTTTTCATTAAATAATCATATTTGAGATTCAAGCATTTTTGCGAGCCTGAAAAATTCTTCTGCTTTTGCAATATTTGCACATGTAGTATAAATTATTTCCTACACAAATTTATTCATTGAATTGTTATATGGCTTGATGGAAAGGAGAAATAGATCTGGGTTTATTGTGCTTTTTTTGCAAAAATTGTGTTGAAGTTTTTATTCTTTTCACGCATTCGCTATTTGATTCGGTTTTAAAAGATAAAACGGTTCCACGACACATGAATACAGAAAGCCCGCGGGTTTGCGAGATACGCATGTTTTTCCAAACACAGAAAAGTTCACAAGAGAAACACAAAGGAAGCGTCTCAAAAAGTGTCTGCGGGATATTAAAATTTTCCTTTTATTTTCTACGATGTCTAGTCGCTTGAATTCGTTTTTCTATCTATTGCCACATGTAATTTCCCGACATTTGTGCGTGCATGAATTACCTTGAATTACTATTGTATCGTTGTGTCTCTACACTGAAATGATCGATATCAGAGATATTATGTCTCGAAGCACTGCAGTAGTCACATTGAACTTCTGCTACGTATGTACGTAGATGCACCGCGTGCTGTAGCTGACGAACTGACACGTTAACAAAATGTAAGCTTGAAGATGTAGACTAGAAGATTTAAGATGAAGCCTTAAGATGAAAATAGACAAACAGACGAAAATTAACATTTTGCCACATTTTTTATATTACATTTGTATGAAAATTATCGAATTTTATCTAATAATTCAAGTATGAAACATGAAAATGAGAAGCCAGAGAACTAACATTTTTTTAGTCTCCTCTCTCCGATGCATGCGCGATTCGAAAAACAGATTTCTCTTCGATTTCATTAAAACACGTTTATGATTTTATTAAAACATTTACGTCTTTCTTGCACCAAACATACTCTTCAATTACATAAATGCGTATCATATTTCCTAACTTTATTTACCATTGATTTCGATTATTATTATTATTACGTAAAGGTCGCTTTGATAAACTAATAAATGTCTTTTCAAACTTATTAAATAAACTCACGAAGGAGAAAAATATCTCCTTTTTTTATGCGAAATTTAAGTCTGATTTACAATTTAATTTCTGCACTAGAAATTAAAAAAGTAGAAAAAAGTTAACCGTATCTCTTTTCGGAAAATATCTAGCATAATAATAGGTCTTTATATCGTAAGAAAGTAGACTAGATTATTAAACTGGCATACTTATTTCTGTAACTGATACAACTCAATCAGAACTTATTGCACTTGTACGATAAAATTGCAGGCCACTAATAATTAGATAAAATATGCTCCACTTCCGGCGATAGTTGCTTTAGTCTGACTTAAAGACAATGGTTGGTTCCCGACGTTAATCGTCTAAGTCGTTCAGGGCCAGTTTGAAGTAACAATCTGCTTTACGTGGCTTACAAGAAGAGATCGACTATACTATAACGTAGCGAAAATATATTGCATTTTTATTTATTTACACAATTCATATGTTATGTAAAGATTGGCATGATAATAAGACTTTCTTTTTCTTCCCTTTTTTACTCACTAGTTTTGTTCATCACAAATATTGCATGATTTCAGTTCTTGCTATATAATATTGCATTATTTTATAAAACAAATGATTAATATTTCCCTTTCATCTTACTTGTTATTATTTGCGGAATTTTTTATATCACATCGTTCTTCCCGTTGCGTCTCGTTTTTCTTTAGGAAAATAAAGACATTGTATTTATAAGCGATAGCTGTCGTTTCGTGTTGAATTATGTATCGCGTTATGCGCCCCCGTGCGAGGCAATCTCTGTGGCTTTCTGTCCTCCCTACACGAACGTAAAAGTTTAAATAACGCCGGCGCAAGTTTTAATCACCGTCAAGCATCGATCGCTGAATGTTGTCGCATCTTTTCTACCTCTAACATGGCACATATTGCAGCATATTGCGGGTGGTGTTTTTTATCAGGTTAAGCTTTTATGTTTGATGAGATATCAATATTTTTATTTATTTATTATTGAATATTTCGAAATTCGTTGATATTTATCCGAAAGTATTTTGCACTTTGCGATATTTTTTAAGAATGGAAAAAATATGTTTATATATAAGAATGTATTTTCTCGAAAAAAACTCGACTTATGATAAAAATCGTCTTTTCTAGAAAAACGCGTTTAAAGTTGAATATTTTGATTAACAATTATTTATAAGTAACTACGATATTTTATATAATAGTTTTCAAGTCAGTTTAACTTTGTATTTGTTTTACAATAATTTAATATGCTCTTAATCTTCTTTTTTTTTCTTATTTCTTTCAAAATATGGAAGAAATAATTTCTTTCTTCAAAGCTTTATTTTTATCTCAATCTTAAGAGTAGCGATCTCGGTTTAGTTTTAATGAAAAATAGAAAATTTGTAGATTTAGAATTGTCAAAATCTTAGCAATTTTCATAAATCAAGTTTCTCCGATCACATTTAAACTCCAAAAAGTCAACGTTAATAATAAATGCGATGAGTATATGATAAAAGAAAATATAGCTACATATGATTTTTTGTTAAAAACCTCAAAAACGTTTCTAAATCAAAGTTTTCTTCTATATTCATATTCATATTAGGACAAATAAAAATCGGCTATTGTCGATTTAACGATCTGTGCCTTTTATATGTGTACAGATCATTATAAAATCTTCCTCTTTTCAAAAGATCTATTTTCACTATAATAGCAATTATTGATTACTCGAGAGACGTCGGTGCGAAAGTAACACAATAAAACAATGACGCAATAATACAATGCAGGCACGTGTACAATCTGAGCTTTGTGGCACTTAATTACGACTGACATTTCCTTCAGAGAGTCATAGGGCGTTGAAGTTTCTTTTATCCGAGGTTACAACGTAATTAGAACACTCCTTGAGGCGCGTGCTACTACCCCTCCAAAATGCTCGGGATCGTGCTTTCTTATGCGCGCGATTTGACGCAGACTGCAATGAAACTTTAACTCTAGTCGCCGCGTGCTCGTTTAACCGAGAAAGCAATATCTTTTAAACGCGCTTTAATTAGGAATGAAGAAACTGAATCGATACGCGACAGTATCGCCATTTCGGAAAAGAAGTTGCAGACAATGTATGACAGAAATGTCTTGAGTTATGATGTCATTCTAAACTTTACTTCGTCATTCGGAAAGCGAACTTGAGAGCTCTCCGACAGGTGTTACCAATCAATTTTTCAAATTCATGTATTCGTGCAATCTTTCACCTTTTCGCATAATAACGAGATAAACGAACGATGGAATTGCAATAGACGTGAGGTTTACTGCAGTCTGCACTGCAGATTCACGTGCATCCAACTTTCTTTCCTTGCACATGCACAATTGCGCAGGTTTCAAAATCGAATAGCCGTTGAGAACTGCATTTAATATTGCAAATATGATAACGTAATACGCAATATTTTTACCTTAACGAAGCACTAACAATTTTAGAGAAATAGAATTAAGACTTACTATTATTCAAATTGTGACATCAGAGGCAGGAAATACACAATAAAAATTCTTCAAATATATTGAAATAGAAATATGTTTTAATAAAATAACACTTTGATATATGTATACAATAACAATATACAAATATATATACAATATATACAATAACAATAGATAGAACCGACTTATAAAATATATCGAAAACTTTCTTTTTATTTTGTTTAATTAATAAAATATGGAAATGAATTGTGCATAACTAAAAATGAAATAAGCTATGTTCACAGTGAGTGAATTGTTGAATTAATAATATTGTATATAGAAATAAATATGATTTAATTCCTCCCTGAAAGAAAAAGATAATTTTTGGTGTATTTTATAAGTCTAATTTATCGATTGCAATTGTTGTTTTATTGAAAAATACTTCTATTTTAATATAATTTGCAAGAATTTTTATTGTGTTTTCTCGCTTTTAACGTCACAATTTGAAATAGCAGTGGTGAGTGAACGGGAGTCTTAAATTATAACATTAACATGAAGATGTTATATTTGAGACTAAGTTATATCGCTAAATTAACAATTTTCTATGATTGACTTATTTATCATGATATTATGATATTTATTGATGATAATGTATTGATGACCTAATTAAGAATTTGAATATTGCATAGTAAAATATTACAGAAATATTGTAGTATACTGAAAATGTAATTATATTTTCAGTATTATATTTTTTAAATATAATATAATTATATTTTCCAGTATAATATTTTTTTAATATTACGTGTTATATAAATGTATTGTCAATTTATCAAAACGACAAAAGTATCATATCAATCGATCATAATTAATCATAATTAATTAAGCACCGATTTTTAGTATTTTTATCTGAAATTATACTTTGAATTTTTATAAGCTTTGTACTGTAAAATTGATTTTATTTCTAATCTTTTACTTCAGCTTCATTTGCACGCTGGACTTTTGTTATTCTGTTTAATTATTCGTAAAATATAATCGTGGAAGGGCTAATGAGAGCTATAACACGCTATTGACGGATGGCTTAAAGGTAAGCCGGTCTAATTATATTGAATAAATTACATTAATTACTACGCACCGTCAACAGCGTGTTAGCTCTCATTAGCCCTTCCACGATTATATTTTTGTTAATATATCGAGAGTTCGGGATATCAATTGATTATTTAGCATACACGTATTTTCTTTATTAATTATTCGTATTACTCATTATTATAGCGAATATGTTAGCAATTAAGTAACGCGTATTTTAGTTAATCAGCGTTTTTGTGTAATAGATCATTTTTGCTGATATCGACTAGCTTTTTATTGCACATCTGAATAGATCTTAATTACGTAGAACAGAATAATTAGTACTTTAAAGTAGTTCAATTATTAAAGTTATCCAATTTCCAATAGACATTGCAAAGTTATCCAATTTCCAACATTAAATTTATCTATCAACGAACTATTTAACGAAGTCAAACCTTTCATTTACAACTCAAAATTTGCGCTATATTTTTTACGAGAGATATTTTTCTGAAAAATATTTTGATAGTATATGATAGAGTATAAATTTTTTCCTGAAAGCGCGTCATATCTTTTGCATAATATTTTGCACTGATACAGCAAGCGATTTTAACAATTAGTTTCCTTCTGCACTGAGAAAAAAATGTTATTTATTTTTATATAAATATATTTACTAAAATTAGATTTATATATTTAATTTAAATAAATAATATTTATAATATAAAATACTTCTCAATTTGACTATATATAAACTAAAATTGAAAATTTGATTACAGTAAAGCATTAAAATTAGAAAATAATTTCTTGTTGAAATGTTTACTTGAATATAATTCAGGTTTAGTATATTATAGTAATACTTGAGAAATGTAGTAAATGAATTTTTAAAATATTGAATCGTTTGAAATTTTGAAAATGGTATTTTAATAAATATTTGTATAAACTAATGTTTCCGACATGTTGAACTAAACTTTTTATTAAAGTCACTCACTTGCGAGCAGTACACAACACTGCCGAGAAATACGTTGGAATTTCATTTCTTGTAAGTAAAAACTCATACAGGATAAAAAAAAGACGCAATATTGTGAGATTTTTCATTCGTGTTTTAATGAAATGATGCTTTTAAAGGAAAAAAAGAAAGGCGCATCATTATGAGATATTTCATTTATTCTAATGAAATGACGTGATGAAACGATGTGCTTTCAAGGTTTCCAAAATTAGGCTTTAAGTTGAAAATAAATAAAACGTATTATTATTTATTTAAATTAAATATATAAATCTCTAATTTTAGTAAATATATTTATATAAAAATTAATAACATTTTAACAGTAAAATTTTGTTTAATAATTTATTATTTGTACATAAGAATAATATCCAAAATTTAAGTTTACATTTTTTCATTTTTATGTTTAAAGTAATTTGAAAAAAATGAAAGTTATAATTTAGTATATATTAACTATTCTAATTTTAATATACTGTTATAAAAAATAACTTTTACAAGTTAAGAATAATTCATTTAATGGAAAAATTATTTTCTTGAAATGAGTAAACATAATTGGAAAACCACTAAATTAGTAAAAGTAAAAATTACATTTCAATAATCATTAATTATAATGCAGAACTTGTTATAATTAATAAACGAAATTTCTTTATAAAGAAATTGTGTTCTTCAAATAAATATATACAAATTCTTATTTAAAAAAAAAATGCGTTTGGGTTGTATGCAAACAAATGATTTAAACCATAATGAACTNAAAAAAACGTTCAGTTGTATGCAAACGATTTACTAAAATTAAAGAACTTTTTCTTTTTTTAAGTTTTTTTTTTTAGTATGCCTTAGTGTGTAGTTTTAAGTATTTATTTCTTAGTGTGCGTTTCCCTTGTTTTTCCTCGATTAGTCATCTTATGACTGATCATCACGCAAGCATAAATACAGAGGCACGACTGAAACTCGTGGAAATAAATGATATATTTCTAGGTTGAATAATCCTATATATTTAACATATGAATTGCAATTTTTACACGTGCAAAAAAGAAATCAGTATTTTTGCATTTATAGACGTAATACAAATGCAATACTGTACATTTTTGCAGATATTTTTGCTTTCGCTGCAATTCGTTTCATTTTACATTTTGTAATAACAAGTGCAAACTGATCGATCCGTTTGTAATAAGTTTAAAGAACAGAATAACAGCGATTAAGCTGTTTGATGTGTTTCACGATTTTACTATTATTTGAATCTTCCCACGCAACGAAATTAATTTTGCGCTGTTGGTTGCTCAGTGAATTTTGTGGCAAAGCCGTATATCCGATAATGGGTCGGGTTTTACGCAAGAATCGATATACGCCTACCTATTTCGGAGGAAGTTAAATGCTTGTCGTGCTTCGCTTCGCCTGCAGCAATCTGTTGCGCGGTACTTCCGCAAAATACGTCGTGGCTTTTTCGCCATCTTTCCGACAGGATTCACTTCCTGAAAAGCACAATTCTAAGATAAGTGCGAAGAAACGAAGTTTGGTAGCTGCAATGTCTAGCATTGTGCTTGAGTTTGAGTTTATTTTGTAAACGTTATCCTTTGTACTAATAATTTGTTTTGATAATAAACTTCAAGTGACTGTAATTACGTAAAATTCATATTTGTATGTGAAATTTGAATATTTATTTATATAATAATTAGATAACGTAAAAAATAATCTGCATAAATCAATGACATACTTTTAGTATAGTCTCAAATAAAAGATCGATTATTTATGGAGATATAATTGTTTCTAATAATTCTTTATTAAAATATTATATTTAATTAAAAGATATTGTTATTATTGTAGAGCAGTCAACAATTCAATTAGTTGCGTCAATGATAACAGGTTTACAGTTGTACGATTAAAAGCGTGACTCTCCACAGAGAATTACGAGATTCCTGGTGATAGTCTCCTAAGATTAATTTCAAACTCGTTAAACTCCACAGGCTCATCGGCTCTATCTCATCTTTAGCCTGTAATCATTGGAAGGAAATTGTGATATACACTATCGGACATAAGTTGAAATAGCCCATAAAGCGTTTAATTAATAAACACGATACCTCCAGCAGTTAACTGAGTTCTAATTTCATGATAACGATGCTAGCAGAAAAAATGAAAAAACTTTTTCTCATTTCCACCTTCATTTTTTATGCACTTTTGGATTGATTCTTAAACTAGCTAACTAGAAATCAAGGAAATGAGGATAATATGAAGCATCCGATTAATAAACGTGCTACATCCAACAGTTAGCTGAGCTCTAATTTCACGATAACGACGCCAGCAGAAAAAACGAAAAGGTTTCTCATTTCCATTTTCATTTCTGGTTTTATTTTTGGAGCGATGCCAAACTAGACAACTAGAAATTCAGGAAATGGAAGGATTATATAAATTGTCCAATAATAAAATTGCTCGACAAATTCGGAATAAATTTTGTAAAGAAAATACAAGCACAAGAACATTGTTAATTATTCAATTTTCAATTTTTCACATCGATAATTGAAACTGCTTGGCTGTGCAAATAATGAATTTGTTTTTGATAAATTATCAAATTGAATAAATTTCAATGTTTTTTTTTAATTTTGACTGTAAAAATTTGCAAAAGTTCATTTTTGCATATTTTGAATTTTCACGTAAAATGTTTGTCCCGCAAAATGAATTGTGAGTAAAAGTTCCACGAAGAAAATTGCGTGTTGTACCGACGATGATGCCGTAATATTAATATGAGCACGCAAGTTTATTATATTATAGAACTGCATACACTGTTTAACGTCGTTAACATTATTATGCGTTTTTCCAACTCGTGAAAAACACGGGCGTCGACGATCCTTGACACGAATGAAATGCGATAGAAATTTATCTTTTGATAAACGTCCTGTCGCTCGGTGATCTTGCCTCGCGTGATTGAGAACCGATGCCGTTAAATGAAGCTCGTTATTTTCATCCCACGGATCGATCTCTTTTCTTTTTACAGCGACAAGCGCGTTACTGTATTCGCGTATTAAATGTTGACCGCGTTTCTCAGACAATCGCACTCTTTGTCTAATACACTACATACGCTACATCCATGATAATACGTTTGATTTTTCTAAGAAAGAAGTATTTTATTTTATCTCTTAATTGTAATAGGCGATTAAATTATAAAAGCGTAACTATTATGCTTGAATTTTCAATATATATATATATATATATATATATATATATATATATATATATATATATATATATATATACACTTGTTATTTAATTTAAAAAAATTGTTTTTATTGTAAGCAAAAACTGGGCCTAATTATAAAAAATTAGATAATTATTAAAGAATCAATAAAAGTAAATTGAATTTATTTAAAAAATTAATGTTCTCGCTTTTTTCCGTTTAAAACTTTAATAAAGCTTAATGAAATTTTTCATGAATACGAATTATTTTTGTTCTTTTAGAGAAATTCTTACATTTTTTTTAAAATAAATGAGCGATTAATACGTTTCGGAAAATAGGAGGATGGTATTTTAATACTTTAGCGTATCATACCTTCTTCTTTAGGAAGAAATTTGGTCGGTTGGTTTGAGAGTCATGTAGTCATAGAGTTGCATATATTAGGCGAAACATGCATGAGCGACCGCGAACTGCCTGTTCAGCAGTTGTACCGAAATTCTGTTCTCTAGAGAATCGTAATTCGCAAAATAAAACTTTTCGGTGAAATACGCGTTCGAGAACTCCTTAAATTTCCATCTTGTCGCTTTGGATTCTCTAAGGTACTAAGGAAAGAGTCACCTCTTTTAGTTTATACTTTAAAAAAAAAATTAAACTGTTTTATTTTATTTGAAAAAAAAGTCATAGCAGAAATGTTACACGCAAAAAACTTAACCGATTAGGCAACCTTAGGCAAAAAAAAGAAAAAGAATTCCGTATGATGAGAGGCAGGAAATCGAGTCCGATTCGTCGTCCAGGCAAATCGATATTTCAGCGAGGATCGTATTTGTTCGCGTGCCAATTCATCGTAAAGGTCTTCGTTGAGTTTCAGATAAACTCGACGGCAGTTATCTTCGAATCACCGGAAAAATATTGTTTTTCATGCTACGAAGCGCCGTATCCTCGTTGCTACGTCGATGTCATGTCAAATAACTTGCAATCTACAAATAGTTTTAATAATGTAAGATAGCGTGAACAGAATGATAAAAACGTGAAAGAAATTTTTTAACTGAAATTACTGCTGTATCTTGAATACAGAATTTTAAGATAGCTTGTATCAATCTTCTCTTTTTCAATCTTCAGTAATAGATTTCACAGAATTTAATTGCAAAGTATTAGATGTAAAAAGTTTATACTTTTATCAGGTTATGTGGTAAATAAAGCTGAAAAAATGAAGTTCTTTTTTGAGAAAGGAATTGAACAATTTCTTTAAAAGTGAGAATGAAAACGATAGCATGGTAGTAACGGTACTAAAGCATGTAATATTTTGTTTCGATTTTGCTGAAATTTTAGTTTATATTTTAGATTTTATTTAATAAATATGCTCTTCGCACAAACTCAATATTTTATGTGGTATTGATTGTGAGAGAATCAATATTAATTACAATATTAGATCATTTCTGCTATTTCTGATACGTCTTGTTTTTCTCTTTGCAGAAAGCATTTATAAAAGTAGCTTGTAAAGTATAGTGGTTTTTATCAGAAAAAAAGAAAAATAGTCTAGAAAAATTTTCTTTGTAAATTTGTGCATTCTGAGCATGTTTATCATTCTGTCGTTATCCAGTTTATTTCATGTCGTGGAACTAAATGTTCATGGAAACAACTCGAGCATCTTATAACGATTAATCTTCTCGAGCTACAAGCAATAATGAGAATGTAACGAGAGTGCAAGGAGAGTGTAATGACACTGCTAATCGCAAATAAAATCTCGGTGCCATCAAGACTGAACGTTGCCATAAAAAAGAGACTATCGATATTATGAATATAATTAAAAATATATTATCGCTTTCAAAATCAATATTTTTAGATTGTATTATGGTATAATAAAATGATACACACTCTGGATAATATTAAGCAGTTATTTTTTATTTTTTACGAAACTTTATACTCAGATCTATGTCTCATTAGATGCATTTTTTGGCACATTTCACGGCCACTAGTTACTTGAAGACAATTTCCCTTAGAAAGAGGAGAATTCTTAACAAATAATTTTATTGTTCTGCTTGTGTTTTAAGACAATCCACATATTAGTTTAACTTGATATATTAATTTTGCATTAAATTAAGATAATTTTGAAAATATTTAAATGTTGTTAAAAGACAGTTATTTTAAAAATAACGATATATCAACTTTTGTTTTAGAAGGAAAGTAAAATGTTTACTCTCTATCTTGATGTGTTGTCTAGTATGATATTAACAAGATTAATTAATTCTGAATGATTAATTACTGAGTTTTTCAAGAAGAAGAATATCTATGCTACAGTATCGAGATTGCAAAAGCGGAAAAAAGCATGTATCAGAATAAGGAAGTTTATTCAGAATCCATTCAATTCAGAAAATTAATTAACGAGAAACTTTATGAATACTTAATGCTGCAAAAGTCAGCGTATTATGTTCAAAATAAGCAAGTCACAAGTGACGCAACGAAACTTTCTGCTGCGGCAATAAATTATATCCACTACTAATAACAATTCCTATTTTAAGATATTTATAATGATACTTAAAAAAAAAAATAACAAAAATAAATTTTGCGATTGATATGCTTCAATCAACTGCGCATCTTTTGATTCGATCTTCGATATTAGATCGATTAAGAGATACGCAGAAACAATAAGTATATATACCTTCGAGTGAGCGTATGTAGATCATAATTCGAAAGAAAGAAAAGAGGACGATAATGGCGACGATAGGTAGCTATGGAAGGTTTTACACGTGAGAGCATTGGCGACGTGCCATAGAAACTGACCCACTTTTAACGCGTAGATTGACCCGCCTGGCGCCATTTTAACTTCGAGCCGTCGAATAGTCGCCACCCTTGATTCCAGTCTTTTCAGGTCGCCGCGCGAACGGATTGTTTAACTCTAATTGTAAGAGGGGCCTGGCATTTTCTGATGATTTTCAGCACCGTGAAATTAAAGCGGTCTGCGGAAAAAAGGGATGTACGGATCATCACCTGTTTAAAAGTTCTCTTTAAAATTCTCATTCAAATTCAGTACGCTTCACGATTTTAATTGTAGAAGAATTAATCCGCAATCTTTATTTAATTTGATGCTATATTGACACAATAAAATCATTCCAGATTTAAATCCTGGTTGAGATAATATTATTTGCATTAAAATTCTTTACAATGTTTAAGATACTAGCATTATATTTAACGATTAATATAATTCGGATTAATATATTCTCAAGCTAATTTCGGTTTTAGGATTGCGTTGAAAATTCGAAAGTGCGACGCGCAATTTGGATTGAAAAGTTTTATTTATATATATGAGATACAACTAACGAATCAAATAAAATTCAATGGCTTCAAGAATAAATCAAATTTAATACAAATTGCCTTTATGAGTCAACGCAGTTATTAGAGCGATAAATCATATAAAAATTATCAAATAAATATTTAATGCAGAGATAGCATGTTACAGACGTTTCAATCCTTGATGTGGATCCTCTTCAGTGTACAGAAATGTTTTAGATAGTACAATGCGTAGATCTTCATCAATAAATGTCGTTACACGGATGAATAATAGCATTGTATCATTTAAAACATTTCCGTACACTAAAGAGGATCCACATCAAGGATCGAAATGTATATGTAACATGCTATCTCTGCATTAAATATTTATTTGATAATTTTTATATAATGATTTATTGCTCTAATAACTGCGTTGGCTAAAGACAATTTGTATTAAATTTGATTTATTTATATATATATATTATTGAGCTAACATCCTTGACCGTCATTGGCCTTTCTTTATTTAATTGTGAAAATCGTTCAAGTTGCGGCTATTGTAATTGATTAAATTACAGTTGATTAAATTATCGGGGATAATAAATTTAACCGTTTATTCGATTAGAAAAGATATGAGTCTATACATCGCATACATACATATATATATATATATATATATATATATATAAAGAATACGAAGGAAAATCAATCTAAACGTTTGTGTAATTGAAGTTGGCATTGTGCACTAATCAAATTTCCGCGGTTAGCCAACCAGCAAACCGCGTAAACTTTCTAGGGAGTGTATGCGGCCCGTGCATGTATGTATGTAGTTCTTGCTTGCAGCTTTATGCAATTTCCATGCAATCCGAATCAATGATGTGGATATAAATATTGTGCACAGTATTGTTTTTCGATAACGTTACTATACTGCTGTCAAAATTTAAAAACAATTCTGGATTAAAAAAAAAACAAAAATTAAAAATTTCCACGTATACCGCTGCAAGTTAATAATTGCTTTCCGATAAATGAAGCAATTTGTATTGTATAGCGATTGAAGCGATTAAAACAATGAAATAACGAGTTTTTAAATTAGTTTTATGATTAATTTTATAATTACCCAAGATAATATCCAATTCATGACACTCATGTTTATATACCGTTTTACTGTAATATATAATATAATCGTATTTTTACGTGAAGATAAAAGACATGCGGTGTAAAGTTTAACATCGCTAAGAATTTTATGGCAAAGCTGAGTCTGCCTTCTGGCAAGCTAGAATCATTTCATTCCTTTCAACGATTACAAAACAGATATTTTTCCGAATCAGCATATATTATGCAAGAGAAGAATCCTTCGGTCTTCTGTTGAATGTCGTAGAACTTAAATGGGCTATTATTCATCGACAATATAGCAATCAGGCGTTCCTGAAAGAGGGATTAGTCAGCTCTTTTACAAAGTATTAACATTGAGAAAGTATATATCAAAGAATTTTGCGAAACTAATATTGTAATATTGTCAGTTTTATTGTATCTTTTATATGCATGTCTCTTTTTACGTGCACTTGAACATGTGCGTATATTAGGAGACATATCTTTTGGTTACCGTGACTGAAAATTTTGCGCAATATTCTGTATCTTTCAACTCTTTGTGTGATAAAATTTTTGATAAATCTGATATTTAAATATAATCTGAATTAAAAGAAGCAAAAAAAATTGAAAAATTGTTCTTTTTATTTATATATTGATACCGACTAGCCAAATTATATAACAAAAGATTTATATAAATCTTGTATCAAATTTTAGAATCGGTTACAAACCCGTCGACAAAACTCTACTTATAATTTTATATACCATAAATTTTTATGTGTGTGTTTTTTAATATTTTTTTATTTTTATATATATTTTTATATATTTTATGTATATGCTTGAATTCTTCAAACATTCATCATATTGCATATATAAAAATATAAATAAAATTTTATCCTGAATTCTGACGCAAATTATTATAGATCGTTTAAAGCGCGAGCTTGAGCTATAACTGCTTCCAGGGTAATATGAGATTGATTTCTTTTTAATGGAAATGTGATGCGAGATGCGATCACTAGCAGTTAGAAATGTTTAACATGCAATATAAATATGCAATAAATTATTTGATGTTTTCATATATCGGTCGAAAAGAAATTTATTATTTGTTTACACACTGGCCTTACAATGCGTTACCCCTTAATAGATATTGGTTATTGCGATAAATATTACCATATGCCTCGGTGGTCTAATTGGGAAGACGCCTGCCCCGGCAAGACAGGAGATTCCAGGTTCAAAGTCTGGCTGAGGTAATATTTTTCGCAATAAGTTCTTTACAATTTTAAGAATGCTCATTAACATCATGCATTAATTTGACGATCAAATTCATTTGTGATTTTATTTCTATTCTAGTTTAGAACTTATATGCGTTATATGACAGGCCATGACCGGCTGTGTTCGGCGCGTTTCAATGTACTAGATTATAGTTTAATTTAAAATAAAAATATAATTATTATTGAGCACTGACACCTAGCTTTGACCGTATTTGGCCGTGTTTTAAATTATTTAATATAAATATGTCCTGAGATATCTTATTCCTTTAGCAATCGTATCCTTTCAGATTTATCCAATAGGGGCACGAAAAAGTTTGGCGACGACTGTGTGGAAGACAATGAGTGCGGCTTCGCTGGCTCATATTGTGAATCGAAGAAGAAGAAATGCACCTGCAAGGAAGAATTTGAGGCCACAAACCATATCGACAAGTGCGGACACGGTAAGTTGCGGCATGCTTCCTGGCATTCTGCATGTGGCGTTCTGTATACGATTTCTTTACGACTATGTATATATAAAATATATAAAAATCTCTAGGGAGAATCTCAATTCATAAGGAGAAAATTGAAGTGGCTTCTCTTTGATGGAATTTCTGAGCTGTAGCAATATAAGAAATTTTTATCTGAAATAGTGTCGCATGTCAACATTATTAACCCTTTGCGCTCAACGACTTTTTCGCTAGGGGGAGCTAGCAACTCGAGACGATTTTCTGAAGATTTGAAGAATTTTTTAAAGCAGAAATAAAATGAGATAAGAAAATCTTATCGCCGTCTGAAGATGTATCATGTTGCACTTTTTAGAAGGACACATAATAAGCTTCGGATCCCTCTCACGTATCGGTATTGCTATCCAGGCTTCGAGATTCAAACAAATCAAACATAAACAAACGTTATTGGCTCTCACTCACCGCTCGAGTTGCCGCATCAAACCAAGTGGCGACTGAGAGTCGCCTTTCGAGTGCGAAGGGTTAAAACGATACATAACATATAGTTAAAATCGAAGGAAATTAACTTTAAAGTGCTGTGTTAAGATAATAATGTAGCTACAGTTTATTTGTTATGCAGATGAAAGAAATTTTACCCGGGAGAGAAGCGAATCAACATGGCGCATATGCCAGTACGATTAATTTCCATACGCGAATGCACTTGTGCTAGCTGAATGGGCTGGTGCTATCTCGATCGAGAATAATTCTATTTCCTTCCTGACCAAGTTGCCATATCCATTAATTGCGATTTTGTACATGATATCACATGGTAAACTGTGCAAATCTCGCGATCAAACAAGTTGACCCGATTATACCGTTAGCGAGCACTGAAACTGAATAATGCTGAAGCTCAAGATTAGCATAGTACGCATGAGAAATAAATTCCGTTACGTTAATAAATTTATTTACATTTAAAAGTTATCTGTTGTAAATGCAATAATTTTGAATGTCAACAAATTTGATGATATTCAGAATACGCGTTGAACTCAAGAAAAGTTTTATCTATTACAGTAGATAATTCTGCACGCATAAAACAGTTGTTTATATTTTAGAGTGTTTTCTCAGTTTTTCGGCATTTTGCATATTTTTAATTTCTTATTTACATTCCTCAACTTACAGCGAATGTACTCTGAAAATTATTTTAGCGGCGAACGTGAACGAGTCCTGTTTCTTCCATCAGCAATGCGAGGCGCGAGTAAGCCAAACGGAATGTCGCGACGGTCGATGCATCTGCCTCTTCGAAAAAGTCCCGATGACGCAGACGGACGGTGCAATAATCTGCGTAGGTAAGGAACGGAGTTCTCAAGAAATGGAGGACACGATAGTTTTAATGAAAATCCTGTCGTGCCGACACGACTTCGACACGGTTCGGCGAAAATTGAAAGAGCCGGAATTAATGAAGCTTCTCCCACTTGATCGATTCCGATATCTCTCGCATTCCAAGAATATCTTCCTTGCATGAGAGTGCAGAAAAATATAAATAAGAAGTACAGAACATTGCGATTAATGATCGTTTTAAGAGTATCTCAAGTTCTTTGCTATTTATATATAGCATATCGTCACTTTTACTTTTTAATAAAATAAGCATACTTACAATAAATATACTTTTTATTAAATAATAAAAATAATATTCAAGTTTAAAACCATTAATAATAGGAGAATGCTGAAATAATAATCAATGAAAGACAGTTAGCTATTGTAAATGATTAATACACATATTCTTCGTACTCGGTATATTCTTCTTCTTTTAAAAATTAAATTAAATTTGCTTTTTTATTCTATATCGATAGTATGGTACGCGTTTGACTTTTAATTCCTCTGGAGCATGTGGGATTTAATTTATGAGCTTCTAATTTCGCGGTCTCTGGTGCAATCCGATAAATTTATTTTCAGCTGAGATCAAAGAGCCACCGAGTCTCCGGTACATCGATCCGGCGATGATCGGCGTTCTCGTTGGCATGACACTGATGTTCATCATTATTTGCGTCGTTCTTAGACTCTTCAGCAAGTAAGCAGATCACTTTGATAGCGTTACAAATAATTATGTGCAATTTGTATCAAAATAAAGGGTGCATAGACTTTGATTAAATTTGCAAATAATAACGTGACCCAATTTCAATAATCATCTTGCATATAATCGTAAATAATTAAAACGTTAATTTAAGTTTAATCGTAGGAATTAAAATTGTACTCTGACGACTTTAATTGAATTTGTTTGAATTTGAATACAGATATGCATTTAGTTCGGATGATTGTTGTTTTATTCGAGAAATTGTAATGTCGACGAGTATTCGGTAAAATAATCACTTATTTATAGAATATTTTCATATAACATCCAGAATAATTAAAGTTTCCCAACATATATATTGTTATATATGCAGTTATGTATGTACATGTTTCTGTTGGAAATAATGCAGCATTATTTTACTGATACTATTCATCGTGAGGAAACGAGTTCGCATATAAAATTTTAACATTTGTAAAATAAATCTTCATTTTATGTTGCCCAATTATTTGTATACGCTAATTTTACGTTTTTAGAACTTTTCTAGAACTCTTTCAGAACTCTTTGTGGAAAAACGTGATTATAATTAGTCGAAAAAGAAATGATAATTATATATAAAAATTATCTATTTTTTTTAAATTAAATAAAAGCATTACTTTAACTCACAGAATGTTTGTGAGTCTTACGAGATAAAATTATTCTAATTGTAAGATATGATTCGAAAATTTCAAGGTGTTTTGCTTAAGCCTTAGTTATATTGCAAAAACTTCGCTATGCGAAAAGAATTTAACTATTGATAACAAGTGGAAAAAAATATCCACTTCGCGGACAACCGATCAGTTAATTATCTAGCATGGTGGAATTTCAGGGCTCGCTGGCGAGAGAATCGCACTATCTTTAATACACCCAACGCGCGATTGATGAATGTCTCGCTGCTGAGAGAGAACAAACTCTTGCACACTCAGGAGAGACGCGGCTCGAGGGCGAGCGTACGAGCTCCGTCGAGGCAACCCTCGATGGCGTCTTTGAGGGCCCACTCGCCGAACGCCTCGCAAGGTGCGAAACAATCTCACCACTCACAGCACAAAATGAGCCGTACGGGTTTTTCATTCACTTACTAAGCAAGCAACTTGTTATTCAAAGCCCTTGTTCAGATAGAGCAAGCGACTCTCTCCTATCTGTTTCGCGATATTTCCGGTGCAATTTCGTGAAAATCGATGAGTCCAACGGAAGACAGCTCTAACGATTTGCGAGTTGACTAAGATAATTGACAAGAAAAATGTTTAATTTAATTTAAGACAAGAATTGATGTGAATGATTATACGAGAAATGTTGTTAAAAAATGTAGTTTATAGTTTTATTTTTAATTTTTCTATATAATGATACATATAAACACATAAATAACAATACCAATAATATGAACACGATCATTATTACTGCTATTGTTATTATGTTTTTTCTTTCTCTCGATATTTTATTTATTTATACAACGTTGTGTATTGCATTGATTTACTACAAATTCAACGTTTCTCAGATTTCGGATTTTTATTTGCTAAGTTTAACAAAGATTTTATATTAGTTTTCTATTCTACATTCAATTTATTTTGATCACGATTTCTCGATGCTTACACATTATACAATTTACAATAAATATATATATCATTTTTTATACTTTTTGATACTTGTTTCTTATAAATTAAAAAAATTGAGATATTTCAGGTCAGAATTTGTATTTTCTTCAAAATTCACGAATTAATCAAAGATTATTGTTATTTAAATTAACAAGATTAAAATATTTTTATATATAAAACTATTAACGCTTGTTTCATTAATATTTTTATATTTTGTATATGTTTCGGAAAAAAAATTTTGTCTTGTATCGTTGGGCGTAAGTAAACAAAATAATATTCTAAAAAATTAGATTATTAATTTATAAAAAATTAAATTATTAAAAAATATATGTTCTTAATTATCAATATATTTTATATTTTGTTTTTATTATGTTTTGTATTTTATAATTAATAATTATATTGGTTTTTTTTATTTAAGAATTATTTGGTTTATTGAGAGTTGATTTGTATATGTAGATATCTTTTCTTTTCGGAAACTTTGTTAAACTTCAAATTTTTTGTAAATATTCATAGATTGATGATTGACAAGTCATGTTAGTAATTTGCGTAGTAAATTTGTGATGTACGTGAAAGCAAATTTGCATATTATTTTCCCTCGACTTAATCAAGTTTCTACTCCCGAAGGGATTAGAATTCCCTGAACACATTTATAGATAATGATTGCGTGGCTTGCGTGTGATTGCGTAATTTGATTAGATTGCATAAGCATCACATACTCCATCATAATTCATCTACAAGGATTTCATTTGAAAGACAGGACTTGGAGTGCATCGATTTTCACAGAACTGCGTATGTATTATACATACAAATATCCATATTTAAAAGTGACTATTTACTTACCTATCTACTTTTATGTAGATGAACTCTTTTTACGCGCTCTTTGATGCAGAATCTTCTTGTATTTTACGCATGTACAGTCATCTGCCAAGAGAGTTAGATCGAATTTGAGAACGAGAAGTCTCTCTTTACCGATTTTAGAATCGTTGAGTTGTTCATTTGAAGTAACATTTTAACTTTGATGTTTTAATTAAAAAATTAATTTTTAAAACATTATTTTTTAATTGTACAAATAATATCCGAATCATTATGTGTGAATTATTATTTATCTTTTATTTTTCGCGTTATGTGACCAGCAAATAATTATGAAAAATATACTATATATTATCCAACTCTATATTAAATATAATTTCTCATTCATACAGTTTATTAATTTGATTTAAAGTTTAAATTAGCACAGCGATGTACTTTGATTTATCGTCAAAATATTTTTTCTAGTAAACTTTTAACTCTCTTTGCAGTCAAAGTTTAAAGTAATTAAAAGATCCCAATTGTATAACGTCGTTCTTGACTATTCTGTTGACTAAGGCGCTCTGTTGTAAAAATTCTTCTGATGCGACATGATTTCTTAAGAGGGCAAATCTAATTTTATTTCTATGTACAATCTGTTTGGCAAAAGTAAATAAAACACAAGTATAAATAAATCGACTAAAGGGTCTACAATCTTATACGATCCAGTGTTAAACACGCCCTATTGAGGACACGTCGCAACTTCAGTATAGTAACTTGTGAGTTATACTAGAGAAAGTTTCTTGTAAGCATAGTTTATTGAAACTTGCGAATATAGTTGCTTGCTATAGTAAAATATCGTTGTTTGCATCTGCACGATAATTCATAGAGACACACATTCATCGATAGTAACTAGATAGAGAAACCATTTTGATGAGAAGAAGCATAGATATACATATGTAGCATCAAGAGGGGATAGGAATATGCTGGAATTAAATAATTTTAGAATTTTATTTTTTATAATTTTGTTATATTGGGTTGTTATATTTGGTAACATAAGAAAAATTGCAAAAAATTGTCTTTTTAATTTGATTTCATTTATTAAAAAGCTTCTCTTATTCCCTCTAACAGAAATGACATAGTGCAATGTGAACTTCATGTTCAAATTTTGATCTGCGCAAAAGTGCACTTACATTCGTGTTTTCGCACGTTTATAAACACGCTGAGACAATCACTAAACTTGCAATAATCTCATAAAATATTATCGATTTAACCAAATAATAAGATTAAAGATCTTTTTTATCATTTCATTCAAACACTGAAGATCATTCATTTCTTAGATAGAATTAGCTAGTTAGGTAATTCAAATAACGTGCGGTAGATTAAACTTTCGTAAAATTCATAAAATTCTTCAATTTTAATTGTTTTACATAAATTATTAGAAACAAATTGCTAATTCTTGATTACTCGTTAATCTTATTTTAATATTTGAAAACAGTGAAACCGAAACGATTCGAAAGTTTGGCAGTAATTTATAGCTTAAAATTGTGTAATAAATGTATTTTTAACTATTTTTAGAAAAATTAATAAAAGTATATGTATATTTTGAGAAAGAAAAAAAAGTGCATAAAGAAAGATTTTGCAAAATACGTTTTTGCCAAGTATACCTTTAACAGATTTCTTTAGCTAAAAAAAAAAAACGTGTAGCTTGGTCATATCATTACACATGTCGCATACACACATATACACACATGCCCGCACATTCAGACATATACATGCATTCATCCGACGTTGTGACGATTGACTATTTTGCTCTGACTATTGCATTTCTTCCGCGCAGGTCTTCATGCTTAAAGTTATTCTGGCTTTTCGTGTCGTGCTGCCGCGCTGTCGTGCCAAAGCACGCGATACTTTAGCAAGAAAATCTCTGTCGCCAGGGTCACGCACAGGATCGCGACGTGGGAGTCACAACAGCAGCGGGAACGCTTCGGCTGCCTCGGTGAAATCTAACAAATCTCCGAATGATACGAACAACGTCACCGATCCGCTCATGGAGAACGTCACCGTCGAGATTCTCGACACTGCGAAGGCATAAGACCGTCTTAGCACAAACGATCCGATCGACAACACATTCCACGTTTATCACTAGTCCCGCGTAGATTAATGCGCGGCGTTACATCGCATAGATCGCCGTCCGTAAATAAATCTTCAACCCACGTATAAATTAGCCCGCTCGGTCTTCACGTTTCCATTCAACGGCTGAAGAACGAAAATTTAACGTTCGATAATGCAAATATCATTGGTAAAAACTTCGCCTAGATAAATCGCGACAAAATACGACGACTCGAGCCCGATGTCGAGATCTCAACGAGGTCGAGCATAAATTATCAGTAATTGGGATCGCCTAAGTACCTATGGACCTGCTTTAACAGTAGTAGAAGAACAATCTGGTTAGATTAATTGCGAGGAGTCTTTTAAGCATGTCTCTCTTTTGATATAATTCGATATTCTTCTACGTATTTGATAGAACGTAATTGAATGACGATTGTCAAGGACGTTGATTTTTGTTTAATATTCTTATTTGCTGATAGAAAACTGAAAAGCTATCTCGGAAATAGAAAAGAAACATAGCTCATTACAAGATAGATGTAAACTATTGAAATGTCTATTATGCTATTTTTAGCAATAGCAGCTGTGACTAAAACTGCTAAAATGATTAGTAATTGTATGATTACATCCAGCTTGATTAATTGTTCGTATTAGCTTGACGAAATGTTAACGAGCCATTTTGAGAATTGTTTGTTTGCAAAAAAGCGATTGGGTACACGCGATTCAACGTTTAAGTTGTGAAATATCGTAGAAGATATTTCGGGAGAGACTCAATTTGAAGAACAATATTGAAAAGAAGAAAATGATCGGTGCGGTAGTATTTAAAGTTGAAAGAGATGGAAATCATCATATCTCTTTATATCGTGACAATGTAATTCTTGCTTGTCCGACTATCGGATTCTCGCCCGTTCGCCTCATGGTAGCTTTTTCAATCATTTCAGGAATTAAAGCGCGCCAACGTGACAATTGCGGCGATGGACAATTATCGAAACATACCTGTAACACGAACGTCTTTCGGACCAAGCGGTTTTAGCACCGCATTCGATCGTTTTGTTTAACAGGAATGCACATAATGTTTGTAATTGGTACACGTAATTGGTACCATCCTATGCCAATGTATATCAGGGTCACATAGAGAATGCGATACGCGTGCTTGCAGAATATTTCATCGAGAGGAAACATATACAGTAATACAACACGGTCCGTTAAGGAAATTATGGAGAATAACGATTGTAATTGACTATAAATTGTCGGTCCATATACAGCAGCTAGTTCCCGTTACTATTAAGAGAAATATATAAGAGATGAAGCGATGATAGTTTTCTTCGACTAGTGCTAATCAGTCGGATATACTCACAGTATAGATCACAATAGGGATTGAAGCGAGGACAAGTCATTCACAGTGATGCGATGATCGGTACGATCAGACACGCATGCCTTTTCCCTGAAAGTTTTTTTCGGTGTGTGACACCGCGGCATCGAGACGCGGCAGGACGATCGCGGGATCAATCCTTTACATCGAAAGCGACGCTGCGACTCGATTGGCTCGCGACAAGCCAACGCGAAAGGGACCAGAGGAGAGCACGACATTTTCGGAGGTACGTAGTTGAAAAATGCGTTGCCGGATTCGCTAATAAGACGGTGCCACGCGGCGGTGATTAAGAGTGCATCTGACGAGTATTAAGTTACGTACAATCATAAGCGTAGCACTGAATGATAATCGCATTAATTATATATAATCAGCACGATATATTTCTTCGAGGTGCGCACAGATTTCTCATAGAACAAAGAAAGGTAGTGCTTGAGAATAAAAATTTTCTTTTAGAGAAACATTTCAAAGTTCACCAGGTTTTTGTCTATTTTGGAAAGTTTATATTATAATACATTAAATATTGGCGCTGAAAACTAAAGTATATCTGAAAATTTAGAGAAAAATGCACAAGAGAAAGAAAAGAAAGAAAAAAGTTCTTTTTAAACAAATGTCTTATATGTATCAGAAAAATCGAAAAAAACTGCAAGATTCAGACAGCTCTAAGAAATTATAGAGAAATTTTATTTGAGGAACTTTATTCGAATATATATATATATATATATATATATATATATATATATATATATATATATAAATTTTCCATCTCTTGAAAATTTGTAATTTTAACTAACTTGCCGTTTTATGGCATCTAGTGAAAATCCGCATGAGGCACTACATGTTCTATCGAATTAAACGAGTAAAGGAAAATCGTAGAATGACCAATAGACACATATATTTCTAGTTCGTTTCATATATGTATCGCGATAACGGTTTTGGCGTTTAGAATTAATATTCATGCGACAGAATCGTCTCTTTTCGCAGCCAAATTTATTGGCTATAACGTTGAGCTCGAGAGTAAATAAATATAAAGATTAGAATTCTGATATTTGTGTATTGATAATAAATTCGATTCATTGAACATGCAGATAAAAATATACATCGAGCTCGATGTTGATGCAACTTTGGCAACGTTTGGTACTCGGAAATTGCTTTCTCTTCATTGACGACGAGAAGTAAGAGAAAGAGGGGTTGAAGAGATAAAGAATTAAAGAATATATTAAGGGACATAATTCTTTAAAAAAGAGGCATCAAAAGACGAATCTAGTTTGTAGTGGTCCAAAGAATACGCATATAATCCACAAGAAGTTCTAAGATTTAAAGTAAGTAATTTAGAATCATATGGGAATGTTGCTAATTATATCATAAGATTTGTCGCTTATTATCGCTTTTGCCTCCTACAACTCCTCTTTCATCCGCGTTTCATTTCGGATTTTGCCCATGTGACATATCTTGATCGCTAGAGAAATGCTTTTAGCTTGCTTTGTTGGAAATAGTAATAACAGAATATACAGCATTGTATTATTGATAAATGTTGTGTATGCACTTGTCAGGTTTAACGGAAATCCGTTAAACTCTTATATCCGGCGTTACCTGAAAAAGAATCTCTTTGCGTAGAACGACCAAAAACCGTTTATTACGATTACACACAAGTTTCGACACAAAACACGATGCGATTTTGTACGGATATCTTATTGTTAATCGCACAAGAGTATATCTCGGTATCTCGAAAGCTTATAATGTCTGTACGCGATAGAATTGTGAGGACAGACGGACGATTGTAGCCCAGTACGATTGTATCTCAACAATTTAGTGCCTGCGCTGTCGCGTTTCTAGAGATAGATTTAAATTTATCGACCATTTATTACGAGTACAGAATATATACACACATACATATATATTAATACATATATATGTAATATATATATATATATATATATATATAAATACATACATTTACGTGCACATATCGTGCGAAAGATCTATAAAATATATTGGTAAATATTGGGAAATGCGTATATACACAATTATTATGAAAGCTTGGCACTATCTGCACTATCTGTAGATTACTTCTAACGCCTAGCAACTGTCTCCACTCTGTGATTCGTGTGCAATACGTAGCTGCAATTATTCTCGCGGACATTATCGTGATTATTAATTGTTATCGTACACTATTACTGTCACTATTATTATTATTATTATTATTATCATCGTTATATTTGCTGTCGCTGTTTATAATTGCTCCCACGAAGAGCGTCAAGCAAAACGACTCGCTTAGGATATTACCGCCCCGCACCTGACATCGTCCGCGTTTAAATTCGTCACTATCGTGGCATGCATCCTACGATTATCTGATGGATTCGCATCCGCGGATCGAAGAGAGTATTATCCTCATCACTAATAATAGTTTCAACGCAGCTTCAGCAATGAACCTGAGGCATTGTCGCTGCGCAACTCACTATAAGGAATGCGTGCGTGCGCATGTATGTATACGTGTATCATAATCTTATAGATAGTTATCAAAATCTCTAATTACATTCGCAAATAAGAATCTAGCGTATAAGATTGGGTTTAATCGATCGAATCGTTGGCCGACATCACCGTCGAGAAATCGGGACGATCCAGAAACGAAATTCGGGGAAGGTTTCCGTTCCGGGATCGCGCGATTTCGGGTCGCGACATTCTTCTTTTAGAATATTATATACTAAGTATACTCAAATGTGAGTTAATGAGCACACTCATTACACACTCAATACACACGCGATCTATCGATCGCGCAAAATGATTTGCACGGGACCTAGGTGGATTTCTCGAGCTTTAGGATAATCTGTAGGATAGTTGATGCTTCGATGCGGATATGATATTCTAAGTATATTTTAATCCGATATCACTTATCGAGAGTATTCGCGAGCAAGTTCGCCTACAGATGTTTTTATCTGCCCTTAAACAAAGAAAGAAACGAAGAAAAGGATGAAAAAGAAGGAGCAAAATGGATTCAAGCAGAGTGCCTATTCTTTATCACTCGAAAACGCTCGCTCACTTTTGTAAATCTCTAACAAGTAAGGAATTAACACTTTTTGCACACTCTACTCTACTCCTTTCTCGACAGAAGCTCGACAGAAGCAGAAGATGATAGCAAAGATAAAGCGATATTTTCTAGCGATAGATACTTTGTAACGTTGTAAGTGATTTTGCTTATTTGAGGGGTCGATTTATTCGATGATGAACGAATAACACGTAATTATGACGTTCTCTTAT
This sequence comes from Cephalotes varians, assembly GCA_037157785.1. Classification (NCBI taxonomy): domain Eukaryota; kingdom Metazoa; phylum Arthropoda; class Insecta; order Hymenoptera; family Formicidae; genus Cephalotes; species Cephalotes varians. The sequence goes on from JANQDE010000068.1 coordinate 1,059,330, forward strand.
TAGAACTAATTTCGTTTTATACACATCTCAAAGTATATAATCAGGTAGTTTCTATTTTAATTATCAGCTCCCAAATATTATTATTTGTTGAACAACTTGTAAACGGGAGATTAGACTCTAGCAAGTGATATGCATCTAAAAAGTGTTTCGCATTGCGTATTATCGCGTGCTAAACCTGCGCTATCATTAATCGACGGATTCGTAACTGCTGAGGCAGTCACGATCTTTTCAACGACCAAATTAATCGCAATGATGACTGTAGATTAGAACGATTAACATTTTCTTGATATCGTAACGAGAGATAGGTAATGTAGACAAGGAGGAACGATGCCGTGATCCAAATATGGGGAAGTGTTTGGATCATCGCCCGTTCCCACAAAAATATTTCACAGAAAGGATCGAATGCAAAGAAAATTTCAAACAATGTAAATCTATTATTGTTATTGACCAATATATAGTCGCGATTAGGAAAAAGCTATCGACTATCATAGAAAAGATGAAGAATTAGCTTCTAATTAGAGCATGCAAAGCTTGGAGAATTTCAGAATAAGATACCTATCGATTAGTTTCGATCTAGTATTCCATGGATGTCTGAAATGTCGCGGGTGATCACCATGTCTCGAAATTACGGTGAATGACCTCCGTTCGGCGACGGATAATCAATGCTTTTGGTACAAACGACGATCATTTCAACAATGAATAAGCAAGCGCGATCGTATTTTTTAATGATCTCGGGAAAATGATCCTTCATCGAGTAATTGTAATTATTATAATTTAATGCGGATTTTTGCGTATCTTCGAACTCAGCACGAATATTATCACTCAAAGTCATACTTCTACTTTACACAATTACCGCGCGATATCTTGTAAGTCGACGAAGTAAGTTGTTTCTTCTTACATACCAACGATAAGATTTAATCTAAGCGCTAAAAACTGCTTGCTCTCAAGAGACTATGCGGTACGTGGTATTAATGCTCTATTATTAAGCTTTTGTGGAGCGCTAAAGTTCGTCGTATTATATACATATATATATCTTTAAACTTTATGCTTGCATTTATTATTATCCGCGAGATAGATAGAATTATTTCTGTCTGTCTTACCGTTGCTCGAGTAGCAAATCGTCAACGGTACTCACGACACATTGTGATCTGATTATAGAGTGTAAAAAATTTTCAATAATACGCGTTCAAAATGACAAAAGCAAGAATATATATATATATATGTATATATATTATGTGTATGTGTGTGTGTGTGTGTATATATATATATATATAATTGCATAGCTAATGCGTAGATCACTTTGATCTGAGCGTAAATGATTTGTGACAAATAAGTCTGTGAATAAGCATTATGTTACAACGCTAATTATATTAATAATCTCTAAGGATATCTACGTAGTGACGATTTTTAGAGCAATCGGAATCCCAAGGATTCTCTTACTTGCATTGTATCATCGAAAAATTGGTACCAAAGATAGATTGAAAACGCGTTAAGCGCGTAGATAACGTAGATAGCATATTTAGAAGACACGGTATGAGATTGGGTGCGGGTAAAATATACGCGAGTCCCTCTTTCTCCAATTTTCAATATTTTATAAAAGTTCGGTGCAAATGTGCAAAAATGAAGATGAATCGTCAAATTACGTGATCTACGTCGTAATTACTTGTAACTTTATTATAGCGGCTTAGCGTATCTCGTAATCTTTATATCATACTTTTCATATTATATAGCTTATGACGATCTATATAATAAATCTAATACCAAATGTATCTAAAATTCAATTATATTCTGACTCTTCAAATTCGTTTTAATAAAATCTTAATACACTGTACACAAGTTGCATTGATTTAATTTTGCTCCTCAATCGGTTTAGTCGTTTGATGATGACAAGATTTGGAAATCATAAGATGTACATAAAAATAAAAAATCTATAAAGTTTAATTAGAATAATAATACTAGTTATAATAAATGATAAAACAGGGTTTATATATATATATATATATAGTTTTTTCAAATAAAAAATATATATCATGAGTTTTAATATTCTTTGAATCGACTTTGTGCAACGCGTCGACCCGCGTAAATATATCTTAAAATATAGAAATATATATATTTCTCTATAACAAAATTCATTTACGTTTACGAAGGGAAGGGATGCATTAAAGGTAAACTAATTAAGTAAAATTTCTCACTTTATACAAATAACTCTTTTGCTAAAAAATGATAAAGAATAAAGAATATTTACAAAACTGTTAGATTACATAAAATCTTTCATTTATACGAATTCTTTGCTCGCCAGTCGAGAAACTCGTCAAACTCAACTTCGTCACCACTCGATGCATCATCATCGATATTTTCTTGCTTTCTATCAGTTCCCTGCACTTGTTCCATATGCTTTGCAAGATCCATTACCCTTTTATAGAAATTAATTTACAATTAATACAATTAATACATTTTTTTATATCATACACATACGTTTAAAATTTCTTTTTTCAAATATAAACTATAATGTTAAAAACATATTTACCTAGACCAATGCCTAATTTGTTCCTCAATTTCATCCAACTGCCTTTCTGTTGTTGCTTCCTCCTGATCGTCAGCTATAATTTGTGCAGATTGCGCAGTCTCTTCCTTAATTTCTTTTTGAAATTTTTCCCATTCTTCTTCAATGGGATCCTTGTATTCAACGTTACGAATCTGAAAATAATAGTATAATTAAATAAGGCATAAACACTTGAATTTTGAGATAAATCCAAATATGTTGCTACACTTCAATAAATATAATTTTGGTATAATTTTTCTAAAATATAATATCTATTTTAATATCTCTTTATTTTCATTAATGTTATATTTGTATATATCAAAATTTATATATATCTTTTTATCTTTTGAATTAACGTAAATTTAGATGTCAGTTGCCATAGTTTATCTTTACGACAATCTTGCCTTAGCATCCATCACTGGGTCATCAAAAAATCCTTCTGGAAGAGCAGCTAAATTCATATCCTTTACTTTTTCTTTTTCTTTCTCTTTTTCCTCCTCTTCCACATATTGTATATCCGTAGTATTAACTGTGGAATCTCTTTCTTTGCTCTCTAATTTTTGCGTTAAAGCAGATGCACCGTTAACTTGCTTTGAATTATCATCAAAAAAATCTGCTGGTAAATTTAACTTGGTCTGTACTGCGGGCTGACTAGAGTTTTTCAATATTCCTTTTATCTTTTTATTCGAAGAAGTGTTTTGAGATGGAGAAGAAGGTCTTTTAAATGTTTGAACATTAGACGTCTTTACAGTGCTTTCTGTTTCTAATTTAGTCTTTTTCGCTAATATAACATTATCTTTGTGCACCTTGGAATTTAAGTGAACAGGCCAAACTGTTTCGCTCCGTACAACCGATTTGCATAAAACGCACATAAGCTGTCCTGAATCTGTATACGTGTTTATCAGTGTTAAGGATGTCTTCAAGATCAATCATATCACAAGAATTCAATTATACTAATAAACAATATAATTTATAATAAAATAAACTTATAAAATAATAGTGGAATACACATATGTTAATGTGTATTTCATTTTATAACTGTATCAACTTAATTTTAACTATGATCATATTATTTATGTTCGTCAAGGTACTATAATGTGCTGTTTACAGTAAAGTTTTAAAAATTCATTAAATAACATTTAAGCTTCATAAGAGCATATATAAAAGTGTGTAATAAAAGATACTGACAAAGCATTTCTAATCAATTTTTTAATATAACGTGTTAATATGATCACTTTAAAGTGTAAGAAATGTATGTTTAACCTCAACTGCACTACAAGACTATCAAAAGGATATTTTGCCAATGGTGAGTCGATCTTCTTAACTATACCGAGTTTCTTCTTGTGTTCACTCATCGCCTTACGCAGATCGTCCTGCGTCAGTTTTCTTTTTAAGGACATTTTCACTTGGATTAAATCACCACGACACAACAAGACGCAACGAATGACTTATAGGTTATGTTTTGATCGCGTTTTATGCCATTATGGAAGTTACCGTAGTCCCTTAGCTTTAGCTAAAAATGTATTACAAATACATTTGATCCGATGCATTTATTTATTCTAACACAACTTTTTTTATTCACAAACATTATTAAGTGAACTTTAAATGGTCGATGATTACCGACTGACAATGGCTGTGCTCGGGGAGCGCGCTATCAGCGTTATTGCGTCACTGTATCCTTGTTTTACATTTAATGAATGTTAAGAATAGAATAACGAAATAGCGCGCTCCCCGAACGCAGTCCTAGAGTAAATGAGAAATTAATGACTAAATAGACATTAAAAAAAATTATATTAATAAATATGTAACAAAATTTATAACAAATTTTCGTGAATTGAAGTTGATTTGTAGATTTTTATTGTATAAATCATTGTTTGTAGCATGTATAAATATTATAATCTGCACCTTACGATGCACAACTCCGGTATAAAATTTTTTATACAAAAATGTATATAAATATGTATAATTAGTTATAAAATATATCCGTATATGTGTGTTATCCTTTTCTTGTATAATTTTTACCCATATATGTATGTAGGAAAATAATATATATGTAGAATGATTAAAAAATATATAAAAAAAACTTTCGCATTGTTTTACTTTACTAAAAATAAAATTGCGATTACAGTATGCAATATTCTATATATAATTATAAATAAAAAATTTTTTACTACATACGCTTCAATTATACTTATGCTTTCAGATTAGAAAAATAATATTCGTTTACAAAATTCTTTTTAATTCATTTCTTATATATTCCAAAATATATATTTCCAATATAGCGTTAAAGGACCGAATTTTATGATTTGGCTTTTTCTTAAAAATATTTAAGTGAAAATATGGATTTGTGATCTCACATTGTTTGCCAATTATCATTATTATCAATTTAATCGTTTTTCAAAAGATTGTCTTAATAGCGCATTGCATATTGCTGACTCGAATATTACAATTACAATTATATCAATCAAAAACTCTATTTGTTGAAATAGAGTTATCTCTATATCGAATTTTCTCTCAATCCCCATTTTCATTGTACAGCTAATTAAATTCATCGAAAATAAATTTTATGAAATTTCTGCAAATTTTGTAATTCTGCTGCAGAAATATAACAAAATGATGGTAGATTGATTGCAGAAACCGAACAGAATTTTTTATTTTGTAATTATTAAATTAAAAAATAATATTTCATTGTTAAATTATATCGATAGATTCAGTTACAGAATATGAGCAGCTTAATATGCTCATGATTGATGCCAATATTCTTGAATGGCAAACTGCTAGAGTACTACTAACATTTTGCTTTTTGAGTATTGTAATAGTACATGCGTAGAATTTGTAACGGAGCGAAAAAGTAACGTAAAGAGAACTCCAGTTTTCAGAAACATTTCATAATAAAGGAAGATTCAGAATAAAGAACAATATATAGAATATTATAAAAGGAATATTACGTGTAATTTTCTATATTCTGGATATAACCCTAGTAGCACAATACATTGGCGCAATATTGGCCCAATATATTCTCAATGCGTGCCAATGTTTAACCAACTCAACAAACACAGATATAACTGCTACATGACATATACGTAAATATACACGTGTTAAATCTATGTTATATGGCAGTTAAATTTGGTGTTTGCTGGGAATGTATCGCCAATGAATTGTGTTACTGGGAAACGCGAAAATTATGAATCCACAGTTGGCGTCTATTCCCAGAGAGGTCTCCGTGGTCTCTCATGCCGGCTCTAAATGCAAATTGAAATTCTACGGCGTTTGCTATCACGTGCAAACATTTGAATCGTTATGCACGTATATTTGAACTTGAATCGAGATAAATAAATTGTATTTTGGCACGATTGCGGATTCTAGGAATGACTGGCGCTTAATTTAGACTGGCTACAATCGAAAGCTTGCATGCATATTGTATAAGAAAAAGTATGTGAATTATCACTGTTGAATCTAATCATCAATCTTGAGAGGTTAAATTTATATAACCCGCGAGCCTTAAAACGGATTTTCGTGTTTTGGTTGCGAAGCAAAAGCGTGTTCGGATATCGAACAAACGTCGCTTAGCGACATTTAGATTCACATTACGCGTCGTATATTTCGTGTAGAGAAAACTAGATTTGAAGTATCGTTGGAAATAATTTCGCGATACAGAGTTGCGTTCAGAAACATCACCCGCTAGAGTGTCATTCTTTATCGTTCATTAGACGCAAACGAGAATAAAATGTCTTCCTAGTGTAATCGGGTGTTTCTGAACGCAGCCCTGTGTACGACTTGAATTTTTTTTTTTACATCTTTTGCGTCTACGATAGAAAAAAATATTCAAATCTGGGTACAATCGAACATTCAGATAGATTTCTGTTTCTTTTTTTACGTTTGGTTTGTAATTGTGACCATCGTAGTATAAATTTTTATATTAATTCTTCATATCACGAATATCATTGATAATTTTTATGCTGAATTATCATTGCTGATTAACACATTTTGAATTAAAGCATCGTGAACGTGCGCGTATTATTCAAATGAAGAACGTCAAGAAACGCGATAGTGTCTCGCGCCAAGTGCGCGCAGCCCCGTTGTATCAATATGTGAACCATACTTGCGAGTATCCGAGACTACTGGATCTCAATAATGAACCGATCGAGTTCTAAGGCTCAATCGCTAGCTTCAGCTTGAATCATATAATAAAAAGTGTTTTTATAGATGCCCTTTTCTCCTTAAAAATGTTTTTATTTTTGAATAATTCGGCGAACGCAAATAATCATCTCTCGATCGTAAATCGTAGCGCTCGGACGGAAGTGCGTGAAAGATCGCCGGAAAGAGCGCACGAGGGGAGGGCAAGAGCGATTAGCATATGGAGCCGGGAACAATCGAACATCGTCGGAACGTCGGCAGGTGCACGAGGGGGTTGTTCGCGCCGCGGCGGGGCGCGCGCGGGTGCGAGCGGCGCGAGCTTACGAGCGGGTGACGTCACGTGGCGGCCGGCGGACCAATCGGGGCCGGGCGTTCCACTCCTGCCAGCCAGTCGGTTTTCCGGCTGCTAGACCAGGCGGACGCCATATTGCCCGTGGCCGAGTGGTGGCGGCGGCCGCCTGTGTGTGTTTATATCGTCGTTACGCGGTTTCCGCACGTTTTCGCACCGTGGGCCGTCGCGCCGCGGGTTCCCGTCGCTGGCGTGACGTTACGAGCGGGTGCGCGCGTCCGCGGAACGCGCCGTGCGCGAAACGGCTGGCCGCGTTCGGTTAATCGCGACAACAAACAGTGCGCGCGGCATCCGTCGTGTTTCGCGGATCCACTCGCGGCGGTATCCACGAGCGGTGTATCCCGGGCGGTACGGAAGTGACAGACCGCGGTGGGCAGTCCGTGCCTCGTCGTCGCTTACGCCGCTCTTCCTCGTTTCGTTTCCGTCTCTGTCTCCGCCTCTCTTTCTCCGTTTCTCTCTAACCGCCTCTCTCCGCGTCGCTCCGTATTGGACCGTTCCGGAGCACCGATAGCTCCGCGCCGCTGGAATCGCCGTGTTCTCGTCGCTCGTCTCGTCATCCCCCCTGTGAGAACTTCTACCTGGGAAGGATGCCAGTGCGTAAACAAGGTGGTAAGCTCGTACATGTTTTACGAAACATCAATTGTCCGATTCGGAGCAAAATAATCGGAGTCGCGTGGGAGGGGCGGCTCGCGCGGGTCACTCGGTCAACTGTCATTCGAGCTGATAGATCGCTCGCATCCCCCTTTCTCCGCTGTTTCTTCCTGTTTCGACCCCGTTGCTTCGGCGTCGAGTCGTGTCGCCTTACAATTTACGAGCGAAAGAGAGCAGTGGTACGATCGCGCACGGGGTGGTCAGGTGTTCGAGTCGCCGATCGTTTCGGACGCTGCGAGCCGCCCCTCGCGACCTTGAATTCGCGGCGATCGACTTGCGGGAAGTGACGCGCGTTTGACAAGCGTGGCCCTCGCTCTAGCAATCGGCCGCGCGATACTCGCACTTTGGGGCATTGGCCACGTGTAACGAACTCGCGACCCTTTTTCGGAGTGGAACGGAGTTAAAGAGGATAGCTCGCTCGTGATCTTGCGATTCTGCCTCGTTATCCTCGCGCGCCGCGTAAATTCCAACGTACGAAAACTTCACTGAAATTCACATTTCTCTCCGATCACACGTGTATAAAATGTAAACCTTGTTTCCGGAATTTGCGAAATTTGCGGAAGTTGCGCGAAATTGAATCATGAGCGTCACGTGGTTATCGGAATTGGCCATTGTACCTTGCGGGAATCCGAATGAGGATGTTGGATGTTTTTTTAAATTTTTTTCTCGCAGAAACGTTCTTGTCAAATATATCTCATTAATATTGTTATAAAATTTACACGTATTTAACAATATATAATATATTACAATATATACCGTAAAAAATATAATATATTACAATACACACTACAAAAATACTCATTATTTTGCATTTTATTTTACTTAATCACGTTAGTTTATTTTACGAGGACATGAAAATCTCTCAATAAACGCAATCGCGCTTCAAATTAATAAATATAGCTCATCGATCTTAGATTCAACTTAATTTTTATGTTCGCGATTACACAAATTGTACTGAAAAGTTAATTGCATTAACAATAATCAATTAATCTTAGAAAGGCTAACACTGAGGATGGCTGAAAGGAAAACCGAAACGTCTGTAAATACAGATAATAAATTACATTAATTGATTACGCTCTGTTAACTGCGGCATTGCTCTTATTAGCCCCTCTAAGATTAATTGATTATTGTTAATATTTCAAGAGCTCATCACATTAATAAATAGCTTACACTTATTAATATTGTTAATTGCATTATTTTCGCACCATTCGATTCTCGTAAAATCGCGGAGTCGATAGCGGAAGCTCAGGAACTCGTCTTTTCGACGAGATTCTCTTCGATGTGGGCCAGTTGGCTGGCGGCGTGTTGCAATAATCGCGTTGTCGTCGTCGTCGCTGCATATAAGCCATCGTTCGCTGTTTGAACAGGGGCCAAGAAAACGCAATAATTTCGGCTCTAAGCGAGGCTCCCTTGCCCGTGGTAATGCGTGTGTAACTCTCACGGCCATGGGCTCGGTCACCATCAGACGTACCGACGATTCTCTTCTCGAAATTGCATCGCGCTCTCGGTTGGTCGCTTTGCTTTTCGACGACGGGTATTTTAGCGTATTTTAGCGGGCGCTCTTCGGAGCGCCAACCTTGCTCCAGAAGAGAGATTTCAGATTTCGTTCTCGTCAGGGTTGTACCGTCGACATGTAATAAAGCGTTCTCTTTATTATGCGCCATCAATCATGAGATAACATTACGGCATTTATACATTATGACATCTCGTACAAATTCTTATGTTATGCGTTTGGTGTACGCGATGCGGAATGCACGATAATATACACTGTTAGAAAATTTGTGTTAAATTTAACACATTTCACGTGTTCCAAACGGTCCACTCAAATTATTATGTTAATTTGACATAAGATGAATATGTTAGAAAGTAACACAAACATTGTGTAAAAATTAGTACAAAAAATGTAACATTTTGACACAATTTGTGAAAACATATTTCTTCAGTAAAATTAACATTTATAATATATTAAATTAACACGAACATTCTTCTTTGATTCATTTATTTTAGAATTCATGTTTTTAAATTACATTATTTTTATGTTATTTATGTACTTACATAAGTTATGTTATTTTTACATTAAGAAATGTTAAATATTAATTTAACACAAAATATCCAAATAACATAATCACATTATGTTAAATTAACACTCGACATGTTAAAAATTCAACACAAAAATTTTAACAAGGATAGTTTTTAACACAAATACAAAATGTTTTTTATTGTGTAGTTTTATGCAATCTTGTCATTTTATGGAACAATAAGCACGCTTAAAATATGTATTTATTTCGCTTATTCTTATCGGATTAAATTGAAAAATTTTAGCGAGCTACGGCGATACTTATTAGATTTCCTTTTTCGTTTCTTGCAAACCTACTGAAACGTCGCTGACGTTGTTTTGTTCGAATGATTCGTCGAAAGGAGGTCATTCCTATTTTTGCAGAATTTCGAACTTAATGCTCAGACGTAATTCACTTTGGCCATTTAATTACAATCGCGTAGTCGACGATGTATGGGTGTTTGCTTAAAAGCGCGTTGCACGTGTAAAGTTCAAGTGGAATTTAAACCTGTCATTTGATTTAAATTTAACTTCTCGCTCAAATCGCGTGAACGACGGCGTTTCATCGCGGAGCCGTGAAAGTCGTCGGAATATATTTAACGTCGATTCAATGTTTAATTATCGTCGGGAAGGGAGGGAGAGTGAGAGAGGAGGATCGATCGTACCAGAATAGGATGGATTTCTTTAAGTAGATCTCTCGGAGAAGTCGGAAGCGAAATTTGAAGCTTCGTGTGAAGCCAGCTGCGCCGAAAATGGGAGATCGCTTTTAATAACTTTGGTACTCGCCCTTGCCAAATCTGACGTGGTAGTCTGCGATAATTTTCTCACCGAGATTTTTTTCTTTACCGATCGATTAGCAGAACGAATCTGGAAACTTGGCATTTCGCATTTCGAAGCGTTCGCCGAGGAGGACTTGTGTTAGTCTTCGTTGAAAGATTAAAAAAAGGTGTAAATGACTAAAGCCCGGATTCCTCGGATAGCGTGTAGTTTACGACGTCGCGTGGAGGGGCTGTACGATTCCGAGGTTAATCGCCACGTGTTTTGCGAGCATGGTACCAGCGGCGCAAATCGTCAAACTGTCTTGCGCAAAAAAAAAAATCGATATTTCGCGGGGGTTCCAACACCCCCGAAACTGTACGTATTACGTTTCGCGACGTCTCCCCAGCGAGCGTGTGGCACTCGTGTCGCGCTCGAGTTTTCAACAAATTTCTGCAAAATGCTACTCGCGCGACGCTATCGCATTCGAGAGTACGTACGTCGTATAGAGGAATAACGAAACGCAGCAGCACGTGCCGCGCGAAAACGAGGTAGAGAGGTAAAGGTAATGTATTGATTCTTTTCAGCTATGAACTTCTGTATATGTAGGCCAACGGCGGATGTATCCAGAAGAGCATTCGGGCGTAAACAGCGTTAACGCTAAAATAGACACATTCATTGTTGAAGCAACCATGTAACTTCGACGAGTCGCAGGTATTTTTTCTTTTTTTTTTTTTTTATAAAAGACTTTCGCCAGAGTAAAAAAAGCGCAAAGAAATTTTCATAACATCACGTCCTTCTCTTTCTCTTTAATGACTTTGAAAGTATGAAGCACTTAGTAATGAAGTAAAATTAATAATGAATTAATAATGAATTAGTAATGAAGTAAAAAATTTATATTTAATTTATATTTCGTGAGGTGTCTCTTTTTTACATTTATCCGTACGTTGCTTGAGAATACGTATTATTCTCGCGCACAAAAATATCTCGCGTCCGGAATTATATATTGTTCTTACTTTTATTAGTTACGGTCGGCGAGTCATTTTGTAAGAATTTCCTTTTTGTATGTTCGGTCTTACTTGGTCAAACGTTGCGTTGCGGTGCGCTTCTAATTTGCAAGACGAGACACCCGGCAAGGTTGCGACTACGGTTTTCAATTTCTGCGGTGCATGCGTTTTTGTAGACCCACGAAGACGTAGAGAGATAGAAACACGGGGAGTCGTGTGGATGGTTTATGGCTCGGTAGCTCGCGCTTAACCCGACAATCTGCGGGCTTTATATATTTACTCGTACATACTGCACTGTGCAAGCATTCACGTATAGCATACGACTGCACGTGAGCTTTCACCCCTTTATCGACTAATAGGGTGTATCGTACATTATTTCAAACCAGCTGTTATATATTTCATTCTGACATATACATTATAAATAAAAAGTTATGTTGTTAAATTATGAAATTCAATTTTTGCATTTTCATTATTACGATTATCGCAGTCGCACATCGTTATACTGTTAATTAATTAGTTGCATTAAAATTGCTGATTGCTTTAGGATAGAATCGATAGACATAAAATTAGGTCATTTAGATTTAATGAAACATTTAAATTTAGATTGTATATTATTTGAAATTAGTATAGAATAAGTTTTATATATATATATATATATATATGTGTGTGTGTGTGTGTGTGTATGTATGTATGTATATATGTATATATATTAAATTTTTAATTAATTTTTAACTTTTATATATAAAACTTTTAATTTTATTTAGGTCCTAAAAATTTTATAAACGACTTTTGTGTGTGTGTGTGTGTGTGTGTGTGTGTGTGTGTTGAAGAAAATTATAATATTACTGTATAAAAAGTGAATACTCTTTCCGATAAAATATAAATATCACGTTCGATAAATTTGCGAAATGAAGTTGCAGAACGACTTCGAGCGAATCAAATTCGAATTCGAATGTCTGAAATATCGAGAAATATCACAGAGACCATGGGCATTCTGTGTGCTGACCCTTTGTTCTTACACAATGTATTACTTTACCTTCGTATATACGTATATGCGCAGACATACACTCTCGCATATGATAGAAGACGCGGCAATGGAGGACGAAAGAGGAGATGACGTGCCTGATAATGAGAGCAATGAATGGGAAGTGGGGCGACAGTGTGTATGTGCTCTTCCCGGAGTAGAGATGTGTTCCTCGTGTTTTACAAGAACTTAGATATTTACCTATGTACATTATATGTAGGTGGATGGCGTGTAGGTGTTTCGACGGCCCGGTTCGTCCATAGTTATTGCCCGTCGTACTTTACGACACGATCCGAGAAAAAGTTTATTACTTTCGGCTTGAATATTTCTGTGCAGAGTCTTCAGACTGCGCGATGCTTAATCGAACGCTTTCGCTGCAGCTGCTTCCTACGATAATGTTCCCGCGAAGTGTAATAAATATTGTTGCATGGTAAAATGACATATTATTTGATAGTCCTGTTCTAAAATTCATGTACTCTCAAAACTTTTAATTATAAATTCTCTATTCCATAGAAGAATTTGCATTTCGGATTAGGATTTATATTCGCGATTAATTGCAATCATCGATTAAACAACATTCGGTATCTTGAGATATTTTTCGAAATTGGAATCGTGACGAAATTAATGGTCTGAGGAAAACATTGTTTCGGAAGAAGAAAGTTGTTAGCAGTAGAGCAGAATAAATTTATTCTCGGCACTACCGAATGACAATAAGATGCAGATTCGCTGGACGGCAACGAGAAAGATCTTATTAACTGTGTGAATTATTAATACTTGTAGGAGTTTGCGAATCTTCCTGTAATATTTCCAACAATGATGCTCGGGTTTCTATATTTTCATCGTACGACGGTAGCATAATTCGGCGAGCTTCATAATAAAGCACTGCAAAGCCCCGTTGTCGCAAACAACAGCTGCTTATACCGTCTATAGGTTGGCACTCGTTATATTCAGCCCGACGACACCCGTCACCATTGTTCTCAACGACATCGTCGATCGGGAGTGGCATGTTGGCTCTATTCTTAACCCGTCAAAGAAAATAGACATTTCAGCGAGATTTCTAGCAGGCGATAAATTAAACACGTGGCTCGTTACATCCTCGTTATCTGCCTTATTCATTTATGAAGCGTAAGCCTCTGTCACAGAAAGTATCGCGCGAAATTTCGCGTTCCACATCGAAATGAATTTTGCGAATGTTCCTTTTGTAATTTTTACCAATTTACAATACACGACATTAATTCTAAACTCAAATCTCCTCGAAACTCCGCAAACCGATCGATCGATGGCTCTATTTCTCGGTACGAAGTCATCGAGGCTAAAGTTACGGTTCGGCGCGGCGTGTTAGAACGAATTTCGATCGTTCTCAATTAAAATCCAATTAAGAAGTTTTCGTAATGGGTGATGCATCGGTCTCACGGGCCTCGGAATAACTTACGGTGTTAAAATAAATGCAAACGCGACGTCGAGTAAGAAGTATATTAGGATCGGATTTCGCGCGTCGATTCTGGATAGCTCTCTAGGAATACACCCATTCGCAGGTGTACCTGTATTCCGACGCTCGTGCAAGTTTCGTCGAAACAATTCTCGCCGGTGCTTCCTGCGCGCGAAGTTCATAGATATTTCATCGCATTGGTTTCTACCGTCAGGCCATCGTGCATCGGGGTTAACCGACCTCGTTAATGTTCGTTTAAGCCAGCAAGTATGCGCGCTGTTCCGCCTTTCATAACTTCCTACCCCTTTCCACTTCGCTTTCTGCGTTTGCTTCGCTCGCGGTATTAATCTCAGGTGGATGCGACGCAATTAAGCGTGCACAGCTGCAATTTTATTTCGACTTCAGATTTGTGCTGCACGAATCGAGTTTATTTTAGACAATTTAAAATGATATACTGGCACTGAAGTCACGAATAGTAACGTGAGAGAATCGAAAAGTATAATGTTGAATGTTGAATTGATACAATAAATTGATACAATAAAGTCTCTCTAATTTCGACCCTACGGGGGGGAGGGCGATAAGAGCGGAATGCAAAAATTATGGAATACCCTCATAGCCTGCCAATCGCCATGTACTTACGCGAACACAGTATATATAGAGGGTAAGAGGGGGTAAAGATGAAGAATTGTTAATTTTTCTTAGCTAATAACAGATGATGAGTCGATGATGTACTTATTAAAGGCTTTAGACAATAATCCCTTGTAGTTTGATTTCAAGCACAAAAGTGAATAATATAATAATATAATAATAGTTTTTTGTTTATAAGAAATAATTATAGTAAATATTTTCATTCCTCACTTTTTATAAAATTACAGTATAATTGCTAAGAACGTACAATAATATACTAATATTTTTCATTTTTCGCGTTGCAACATTTTTATTAAATGAATGAGAAAACAATGACAATGACAATGGCTGCAGGGTGCCGAAATTAGGAAAATAATTAATAATTATTTTTATTTTGTCTTTTATTTCATTTTCGATTTTATAAGTAATTACTTATAAGTAGTTATTTTCGTCAGAATGTTTAAATAATTTTTTCAAATTATAGAAATAATATTCTTGTGTATTTATATTTTTCTTTTATTGCGTTAAAATATTATAATATTAAAATAATATAAGAAGTTTATTACAATAAAATAAATTTTCTTATTTGTAAAAAAAAATACATTTTTTAACTTAACTTGATTTTTCGTCTTATCCCCTATTGAAAGTCATCTTACCCGCATACGACATGTTCTTAAAAAGTTCTAAATTTAAAAAAAATTCTAATTTATTTAACTGTTTTTAATTTTTACAGATGATGAGCTTGGTTTTAGTGAATCTAAAAAAAAAATAAATCATTATTTTTTCATCACAGAAATTAGGAAAAATAAATAAACCTTATTAGCTATAATGTGAGTTCTAAAACACTTCAAAGATTTGCTGTACTTGAAAAGTAACGTTTAACGGACAGAATTTTGATTTATTGATCAAATTGGCATTTTGTGGAAAAAGTTGGATTAACAATGTGACTTGTGTATCGCGTGCGCGATAACGAATTATATTGTCGTGCGGAATTTGATAAGGCAGTAGAATGCTTCGAAAGAAAAATGCTCACAAAGTCGACGCACGTGAAAAGGTCGACAAATTAAATGCGAAGTTGAAAGGCACCGCCGGTGTGTTGGGCGGAAGGGTTTTTCGTGTCCCGGCATTATCGGATAGAGCTCTTGGCAAGACTCCTCTTGATCGAACTGCAAAATGACTGAAGAAAGAGGTCGGAGTTGGTGATCGAAAATGCGGGCTCTCTATCGAGATTCTGCAAGTAAGGCAAGTAAGGTCAATGCTCTTGCATATTCTGATGCATCCCGAAAGTGGATTAACAGCAGCAATAGAATGTGAGAATGATCGTTAAATGGATTTAACTATAAGGATTTAATTATAAGGAAGATTATATGGCGAAGAAATAAATTTGTTGTCTCTCCTTTTATTCGATTACGTTTTTTGAATAAATTACATTTTACATTACATAAATTAATTTAATTTTTTTTAATATAACATGGAACGTATTTAGAAGATTAATGGCTTCCATTATCTCTCACACAAAACAAGCGTCATGGATGTGTTTTTTCTTTTTATTTCTGATCCGTAATGTATTATATTAGAGACTTGTCGAAATCGAGGTATTCTGAACGTTTCTTTGAGGGAAATTTTGAATGACGAACGTGTATTATGGATAGAGCGTTGTGCGAGGATTCGATCGCTAATGGACGATGCATTTGCGGAAGGGTTTCATATCGATTAATATCAAGGCGAATGGTACAGCGAAATCGATAGAATTATTCGTGTCGCAAGCATTATTCGTGATGTGTCTCGATGGCGAATCTAATTGCGCACGTGGGCGAATAATGTACGCCTGTACGTGCGCACGAACTCGTTCGGTTTTCGTATCCGATGGCGAACGATTAGCACAGCATAGCACGCAACGGAAGGATAATTTTCCATTGTGCTTCGATATCGGTACATATTGCTATTGTCTCATTATTTGCCCATATGTACCATAATATGTTTGTAATCAAAGCGTGTGACATTCTAAACGCGCTGCAAGTTATTTTGTTTCGACTTATGAATTATGCCTGTTGTTACATGTATTATTTACGTCACACGTCACGTGTATTGTTAACTTCATCAATTGGAGTACTGGTTATGATTATCGATTCTGTTACACTCGTTAGGACGGATTTTCCTACCATGTCGCGTTGTTCGTTCAGTCAGTCGCATATCGCTCCAATTATTATTGGCCTCTACTACCGTTACCGGGTTATAATGATTTCGATACATTTGGCACTGAACACACTGGTCGTGGCTGCCAATTAGTATCGATAGTTCATGTCTCGGGACAGTAGTCCACTGAGTGCTACTGCGCCACGTGGTGAACATCCGCGTATCGATCGCGTTTATTTGTTATTGCTCACTGTACGCATCTAAATATAATGTTGCATTAAAGTTCATACAAGATTAACATTTGTTTCACTTTCCTAAACTGTTTTACTACCATAGAAATTAAAAATTTATAAAACAGAAAAAATAGAATCCTACTTTAGACGATCTATTCGCGTCAGAATTCAAAATAGATTCTATTTATAATCTTATATGCCAGTACAAAAAGCATTTAAAGAATCGGAATATATACATATTATGCAAAATATACTTATATTAAAATTTGCATACATATAAAAATATACATAAAATTATAGATTAAAATAAAATATAAAATTATAAATGAAAGTTTATTCTAAATTTGACGCAAATTATATTGTGGGCTACATTTAAATGTCACTACATTTCTTAAATTATCTCTTTATTACATCTACTTATAAAAAGGAACTTAATTTTTCTATAATCTTTATGTAATTACAGATTAAGTAGAATAACGTTCAACGAACGAATTGTTGAAGCATTTAAAAAATATACATTCGGTTTTCTAGAAATATTATTATTGATAAAGAGATGCACTGTAATTTAACTTTTCTAATGGAATAGATGCGTTTACAATTCTAATGCTGATAGGAACAGAATCTCTTCTATGCGCACTTGTTAGTAAAGTTACACAATTCTAGTGCAGACGTCGATTTCCGTTTCACACATCGCACACATCGCAACGGTCGGACGTCGCGGGACGTCATTAAAGTCACATATCCACATATACAAACACATATACATACAAGTCTACACTCACACATGCAAATTCTTCTAATGTAGGACGCAGCCGGCAAGGCTAAATTTAGGATAAGATGCAGCAGTCGAATTTCGAAGCGTGCCCACGCTTGTCGCTAACGGGTCGACTGTCGAAGCGATTTTTTTCATTTCACGAAATCCTCAGTCTCAAAAACCCTTTGATCTGCCTGCAGAGGTTCGCCTTGGCGAGTGCAAAGAGAGAGAGAGAGAGAGAGAGAGAGAGAGAGAGAGAGAGAGAGAAAGAGAGAACGACTCATCTTCATCAACATTCGTGAGACGCGGAGAATCGGTGGGGTCCGTGTTTGCGTTCGCGTTAATCTCCGCGTATCACGTGTCGTCAAACGCCACGTGTTATAAGCGCGACGAATAGATACAAGTCGATTGGGCGGATCGCCAGAATTGTTGTTAATTTTGAAAATGTACATATATGTATATATGTACGTATATGTATATATATGGCGTGATAATATGGACTCTTGAATAATAAATTGAAGTGGAAAATGACGATTCGTCACAGCCACGCGAAATGTGATTAATTGTGCAAATTTAGTGATTATTGTGACAACATCAAATATTAAATATCTTCGTTTCTTTTTATAAGACGTCTATTTTAGAGGAAAATCTTTTTTTAATTGCATTTCAATCACAAAGTAGTAAATTTTTGTTGAATTTATTTTGGAGAATGTGATACTCTTGACTAACAACGATCATCTGGATAATTCTGATGTTTTACACGATTCTGAAGTTACACACGTGTAACTTTTCGAATGTAATATATGATGATATTTTGTGCTGACGTTCTTTTCAGAGTGATCTGTTAAACCAGCTGTTTATTCACCACGGTCGATGATCTCAATTATTTCTGTCAGCTTGAACCTTGAGTAACTTTTTTAAACAATTGTAAACTTTTGAACAATTTAAAAGTTTGGGAAGAAAAACAGTGCTTCATA
Source organism: Cephalotes varians (assembly GCA_037157785.1). Lineage (NCBI taxonomy): Eukaryota > Metazoa > Arthropoda > Insecta > Hymenoptera > Formicidae > Cephalotes > Cephalotes varians. Next base: position 1,078,008 of record JANQDE010000068.1, read on the forward strand.
TTTGACGATGTAATTAAAATATTTTGATATTTTGAACTGATTCGAGATATAGAATCTCGTATTAAATCACGCAGTGTGCGATATTTGCGATATGTGGGCGCCGGTGATTTCTGTCGTGTGGGCTATCATGTATGTGATGCAACGAAAAATAATGTTGGAAAATCTGAGCCAGGAGACGTCGAGGAATTCGAAGGGTAAATCATTCCAAATTGTATATTGTTTTGATTCCTCAATCGGTTTGCACTTCCTTCTCGACTTATACTAATGTAAATAGAGACGTAAGAAAATTCAGTTAATTGCAATATTGAACGATATTAAGCGAAATATACGAAATTATAAAATAAAAAGACAAATATCACACGCAACTGATTCGATAATGCAAAATATTTTTTTGACTAAGTTTAATTTGATATTTTTAAATTTAATATTTTTATGGGTTAACTCATTGTTAACGTTATTCAATGATGATTTGATTGATAGTCAATTGACTGAATAAATGGAAAATCGTGCGTGTTTGGTATAGCGAAGTCAAAACGCCTCTTCTGTGGTAATAATGAAATAGTCGTGTACCTCGTGTGGAACTCGTTGATCGTTTCGCAACAGAGATTTATGAGGTTCCACAATACGTAGAATTCGGCTGCAGTACTATGCGGCGGACGTCGTTATGCGACTTCTGTCTCGATTTCTATGCTTGAATGCAATCTGCGTGATTTAGATGCAAGGTCACGTTAGGTTTGGTGGAATTCGTTACGATACGGGACGTGCCATTCCGAACGTCGAATTAGTGGATTAATTGGAGAACAGCTGGTCGTAGGAATGCACGTTTATTGTTTTGTGCCTTCGACGTGGCACTCACGTTGGAAATTCGCCTTTTGTTAGCGGCTCCTTTATGGAAATATTAAAGCAAATGGTCAAATTTTTTGGAAAGGAAATTACGTGTGTAATTGTACGTCTGTAATTTGTTAATGTTTCGCAATTGATGTTTCGAGTAGGGCTGAAAAAAAATTATGATTTAAAAAAAGAATCGAATTTTTTTAATTTAAATTAGATTTATTGCTCGAGTTAATACTTTTTAGTAAAAAAAATTGTCAAATTTATTACAAAATAATATATATGTTGTTTTTTTTTTTTACTAAGTTTAAACTTTAATTTAGTGTGAATAATCAGTGATTTCAAACATTATATAGGATTCAAAATAGTCAAGAAAATCATTAATTTTTAATTAATTTTTATTAATAATTCTTATGAATAAAATAAAACTTATTTTTCAATGAATATATTTGAATACTTTAATAATTTATATATATAATACAATTTTTTCTTCACAAAGAACGTATACACTAAAATATAAAAACTAACTTGGCCTTTTCGTTTCTTAGTACATTTCTGAATTTCGATTGCATCAAATTGAACATACTAAAAATTCGTTCAATATCAGTTGCTAATGAATAAGTCGTAAATAAAATTCTTAACATATTTATTTTCTCATTATTAACGGCATTATTCAGATGTTTGCATGTTTTCCATTATTCTAAAGCTGATAAATGTGAAATCGCAGCGTGTGGCAATCTCGAAGACATCGGCGCAGCCAGTGTTGGACACAATTAAATCATAATGAAAATTAACAATTAAAATCTTAATCAAAATCTTAATCTATTTAAATTTTTCTATTTAAAAAATCATTTGACTTAAATCGCTAATTTTAATCAATTGATTTAATCATTTCAACTCTGGCTCCGAGTTTTATTTTCTGTTATTTTATTCGTTGCTCGGAATGAATTTAAGTCAGTGTTACGTAAATTAATATTTGGCAGTACTTCAGATCGGTTAGTCTAGTGCACGTTTTCGTCGAAGGTCGAGAAATTTCCGTACAATAGACTCAACAGTTTTAGAGTAAAATTCTAATTTCTAGATTTACTTCTATTTTTTCAATTTTGTTCCTTCCTTATTCAAGTTTCTGCAAAAACAATTTGATACTATTAACATTTTGTTTATTTTTTCTTATTATAAAATTTTTCAAAGTAATTTTACAACGATAAACAGTAAAAGAATTTCATTGAAAAAAAATTTTTTATTAATTATTATATATTTTACATTAATGAACCGAGAATGAATTCGTAGACACTTTTTTAATTTAAAGAATTATGTTACGTTAGGAAATTCTTTTAATCGTTTATTTTTATTACTCGGCATTAAAGTCTGCGTCTTATTTGCTTTGACGTATAATTTTTTAAATTTTATATAAGCTGCTCGCGTGGATATTTTAAAAGACTTACCTTCCTCGGAATGGAAATCAGGAAAACCAGAAGCAGACGAAGTTTAGGTAATGAAAGTAGAAGCTACGAGCGGCGTAACCTTCGTTAATTGAATAACGCTGCACTCGTGCACCTAGAAAAGTATCCTAGACATGCCATCTCTACCACTCTCTCTTATCCACTTGCTCATCTTCATCGTATTTCCATTTCCTGTCCTCGTTCTGCGCCCTTCGCTTCCGTTTCCTTCGTCTTACATTCGTAACGTAACGAGACGACGAACTGGTACGTCTGGTTAACGGAATACGAATGAGCTCTACTGTCGAGAAATAATCTTCAAAACGGCGTCAAGTCGATTTGCGGTTTGAATATAGACTTGCAAACGTTAATTAAGAGCGATGAACCGTATTTATCACATTATCGTACATGTCTTTGAATTTGCATAATTGAGCGGCATTATTATCCATTTTTGTTTAGTTTATCATGAGAGAATAAGGTTCGTTAGTCACGCGATTTTAAGAGAGTTTCTACTAGTTTGGCATCGATATGTGCCGGATCAGGTGATGCTTACAGTTCACACGCTGCTCTCGTCAAATCCACGAGAGACAGGTTGAACAGCTGACGCCTTCATGTGCTGCCTGTCTCGTTGGCTACCTTGTCGTCTGTCTCCGAAATTCACCGCGGGAGTTACCCAGGCATGACGTAGATGCATGCTATTCTGGTCGGCTCGTGACGTCGTCCTCGGGACATCCAGAAATAAACTGGCGAGTGGCGAGATGCTGACTTTTCAGTCTCTCTCTGTCTTTTCTCTGAGCTACCTCCTATCCTCTTTCTTGTCTCGAACGAGAGAGAGAGAGAGAGAGAGAGAGAGATGCGATTATTGTATGATGGATAAGCACGTCGATCTGAGGAAAATTTCGAAAATTTCGCGTCAATGATGTAATTTGTAGAAAGTTTTGCGAAAAATCATCGAAATTAAATCGAAAGTCTTCTCTTTTCAAAGTTACATCCTTTCCGAGGCATTGACACATTTTACCTCGCAAAAGTTCCTTCCGGATTAATCGGGGGGACTGTGAGAACGTAAATTTCGTAATGATTTCGACCACCACGAAAAATCTCCGAACGATCTTGCTTCACGACATTTCCAAGGCCTTTTATTCCCACTGTTGGAAAATCGCATTATGCTCCCCAATAGCGGACGGGCGTTGCCGATCGATTCATCCGATTGAAAAAAGGGGGAAAAAGTTCGCTGTAGCGCGATAAATCTTGGTCGTCTATTTTCTCTCAGATTCTCTCGTAGTCGTTTTTTTCTTAGTTTCGCGGTTAGTAGTTCGAGATCCAATCGAGTGCTCTCACTCTCCCTTTCGTTTTATTTATCACAATGAAAATTCTTTGTTTTCTTTTTTTTTTGAAACCTCGACGGTAGATGTTTGATCGCTTGATATTAGTAGCATAGTAGGGAGAGTTCTAACTCGGGAGCTCCGAGGGG
>JANQDE010000671.1:0-11953 GCA_037157785.1 Cephalotes varians
AAAGTGACATTATTGCATGTGTATGTTATATTGCATTTGTATTTCTAATACATGCTTACGTCCTGAAAGTCTATTCTTGAATGTATATCGCATATAAAATTTTATAATATATTATAAGATTTTGGTATGCGATATTTTTCGAGAATAAGAGTGTGCTGTCGTACACTAAATAACATAGCTACATATGCAGAGCATGAGATCGTCTAGACTAATAATCATATTATGTAAATCAATATAGCGACTTTATGCTAGATGCTTATTGGTCTAAATGATCTTACGCTATGCATAAGCACCTATGTCATTTTGCTTGTGTTTCACTTGACACTTGCAACGCTTTCGAAATCATTTTATCCTTTTTTTATCAAAAACAAGAGCAAATATTTTGAATCAAACCGATATTAAACTTAATTTTTAATTAATTAAAGTTAATTAATATATTTTTATAATATATGTTAAAAAGATTATTAGCAATTATTAATAATTTATCTTTTCCAAAATCCTTTCCTTTTTTATTCCTTTTTCTTAAAAAAAAAATTAACAATATAAAATTATTCAATACAGGCTCAATAGACTTAACATTCAAAAACAATAAATAAAAGGGGCTAAAGGCCTAGCTGGATGTCATTTGCTAAAATAATTTATTTTCAATTTTTTATACAATCAACAAAACGCTTTCGACCCGTATCGAGTCATCCTCAGTGTTTTTCTATTCTCTCCTATCTAAATCTCTCTTATCTAATTATTCTCTCCTCTCCTCTATCTAGGCATTAAAAATCTAAATATCCTACTGATTAATAACCATGTCAGTTGCGTTGTAAAAAATCCTATGCATTCACTATGCGGTCTCTTCAATGATGAAATGTTCATAGTAATCATGTCAAATGTGCTGTCAAAACCTCCGAGTATAATTTTTTATAGCGAACCCAAACACCCTTGTATACTCACTTTTACGAAAATCCAAAGTTTTTCGACTTTTTCCACCATATTGAATTTTGGAAATCTGATAGTGGATTCGAAATCAGTGACTTTGGAAACCCTCGAGTATAATTTTTCATAAAAATTGGATGACTACAAAAATGCATTATTAAAAAAATTTTTATGTTATCTTGATTTAACGTCTTTTTCGTGATTACACCGTCATTTTGAAGCCGCCATATTGAATTTTTTAGTACTAAATGATACCTTTCGAAAGTTTAACTCATTTGTGCACCGATGAAAGAGCTCTGAGTGTGATTCAGAGGCATTTTAACCTTGCTGGTTCGCTTACAAGAAAAAAAACTCCCAATTTTTTGACGTAATTTTAGGTTATAGACGCCATATTTAATTTCCTTGTGAATAAAATTAAATTCTGATGGCGGCATTCGAAAGAGCGACCCCAAAAACCCTTTATAGAAGTGTTTTGACCAACTTTTTCCATCTCAAATAACTTTACCGTTGAGGTCAAAATGAGTAAAGATTTTTCAAATTTCAGACATTAATGAGTTAATCAGGTTTAATAAAATTGGTTGTAGTATATAAATCAAAAATTTTTTTCCTATTTAATTTTTCTCCTTTTCTTCTTAACATTTTAATATGTCCATTTACTTCGCAAATTTTAGTACATATATATACATATCTAAAAGGATTGATCCGACTATTTAATTATTATCATCAAAGAGAAATCTGAAAGCGGTTATATGATTTTTTTGTGACGCCTAATATTCACTTTTTAATACTGTTAGAATTGTTTTTATTAGCAGTATTTTTATTACTGCTAATAAAAACTTCTTTGTTAATATTGCTAGAATACTAGCAATATTAATAAAGAAAATCTTAGCAGTAACAAATATTATGAATATCTATCTAATTGTATATAAATCAAGAATATGGAAATATATGTTACATGCAAATTTTTAATTTAAATACAATAAATATTTTTTACCAAATGATAATTTAGTAACAGAAATGAATGATTATTGATCTTATGATTTTATACAGTATCATTTCATCTGTATTTTTCAATATTGTTAAAATTGTTATTTTGCAACATATCTGTATTTACAATAAAATTTATATATGAAATATATTTTTGTATTCTTGAACTACTTATGTATAATTAGAGAGACATATATTAAGTGGCAATTTTCGAGTAATATTAAAAAATGGATATGTTAGACATCACAAAAAAATATATGACATGACCACTTTCAAGCTTCTCTTTAGAATCAAAGTAAATTCATTTAAATTTTAAGATCGCAAACAGGAGAAACATTTTGAATCAAATATAAACCTTATTATTAAACTTAATAGAATAGAACTTAATAGAAATGTGTAAATATAGTCGTTATAAAAAGATATTTTTTACATGTGCAATAATTATTTTATACAAGTCTAATTATAAAAGTTAATACAGAAAAATTTACATTTACAATTATTTTATTACTGATCTTTAGAATCTAAAATTCTTAAGCTATTTTTATACTCTATTACTATATTAATATAATATATAATACATAATATAACATATAATGTATAATGAACTGCAGCTATTGAATTCTTTTTAAGTTTAAAAGTGCAAGATTTTTAGATCATCAATTGGCTATTAACCCCTTGACATACAAAAACGGAATTTGATGCGTGATATTTACATCTTCCGTTTTCAAAACGGGCTAGCTTTGCTAGTAAAATAATAATTTAATAACTAAGAATAGATTCATGACCGATATGTGAAACCACAACAATTAATTAACTGAAGCGCTAACGGTCAAAGCTAGGTCTTCGTGCTGAAATTTCTTGTGTGAATTTGTATACATATCTCAAGTTCAACTGGCGAATTAACTTTTCGGTCTTAAAACACAGTCTTAAGATGAACAAGGATTGAATAATTTAATAGTTTTTTAAAGTATGAAACATTTCAGTAATCTAATAATATACTGCATGGCGTCCGCCGAAAACAGTTCTTGACCAGTCAGACTTGTCAAAGTCTAGTGGCACATGAAATGAATGACAACCCCAACTTATCATTGTATATCAAGGGATTAAATAGAGACCTTAAAGATTTTCTATTGATATTAATTAGCTATTTAGGCAATTATGCATTAAAAAAGGATTCCATATTAGGTGGTCAATGTATTAACATAATATAATACTATAATAATTTGACTTATTCAGACGCAAGAAGAATTAATACAGTTATATTTCTATATTTATATATTTGATATTTATTTCCTACAGAAATACCGATAGTTTATCAAAAGCAATCACGAAGGAAATTCTTTTTTTTGCGAAGAAAATATCAATAAGACAAGGCCAAAATTGTCGCAAACAAAAGACCTGCAAAAATAAGCGTAAATAATATAGATAAATTTTCGACATATATCTGTGCCTTTGAACGTGATATTTATTCATATCATATATTTGTAACAACTTTTCGATTCTGATTTGGTTTAAAAATAAAGAAGATTGATTAATTGAGCAGAAACAGTTACTTCTATTAAATTTTTTGCTTTACATTTTCATTATATAAGACATAAGCACAAAGATGACGTAACAGACGTAAGTCAATATTAAAATATTTCAGAAAAATATTTAATTTTAAAATAATTAAAAAATATTTACATGGCATAATAAATGTACAACATATACTAAAGCTTGTGCGTTGTGTCCATCTATGCCTGTTACATCACATTTGTGTTCACATCCTTATTTAAGTAGTTTGTTAGTTTTATTTTATTTTGTAGTTTCATAAGGGCAACAAATTAGATATTGTACGTATTAATATTGTAACGGTAGCCCGTTACTCAGGTAACCATCGCTCCAATTCACGCGCGGTCTCTCTCTCTCTCTCCTTCCTTCTTTCCATTCGCTATCTCTCTCTCTCTCTTAGCGCGTTTCGGAGTATACGTTCGCGACCGGCTACGAAGTATCGAAGAGTGGGGGAAAATACCTCGCGAAATTGCGGGTAAATAGAGCACCGCGACGACCGAAAGACACTCGGGTCCGAGCTCCGGGTGTTCTCGGTATCCTGTGCCGGGTGTTCTCGGTTACCCTAACCGGGTGTTCTCGGTTACTCTGACCGGGTGTTCTCGGTTTCTGCGCCGGACGTTCTCGGCCTCCTGCTCCAGACCGGATATTCTCGATATCCTGTGCCGGGTGTTCTCGACTACCCAGACTGGGTGTTCTCGGTTTCCCGTGCCGGGCGTTCTCGGCCTCCCGATCTCAACCGGGGGTTGCGGTGCCGGACGAACGTGTTACCCCGAGACATATATTCCCAGGCCTACAACGGGACCAACTAACTGTGACATCCTTACAGCTCCAGACCCAACGTCGGGTTCCTTTGGGCGAATGACTCGGGATACTAAGTTTCACACGTCCGCTGTCGACCGCCCGCCTTACTAGTCGGTTTGCAGCGCGACCCGGATCATTTAGATGTAAACTAGGATTAGTCTAGTGTTATAAATAGTCTCGCGTTATATAATAAGTAGTCCGTTTATTTGCTCCGTGTTCCTTGTTTGTTCGCGACGCGCTCCGCGCGTTACAGTTTCGGCGAATTTAGGTTAAACAGTATTTTCATTTACGTCCGAATAAGTCTTGTTTCTGACGCGACCCATGTGTGTTTATTCCGCATTCCATGTCTTATTTGCGACGCGTTTTTTTTTATCATAGACTCAATCCTCAATCAAGTGTGTTCAACTTAGGCTAAGATTCGTAGATTAAGTTTCATGTTTCAACGCGATCCGCGCGTTACAACTGCGGCGATCAATTATAACCAAACGCGGCACGCGCTCAATAATTGTAAAACCCTTGCTGTTTTGACCACAGCCACGCCAACATTTCAAGTATCAAATAAAGAATTTATTTTTGTTATTACCAAAAATAAATTAATGTTTCGTCCTTTCTCGAACCCTGACTCCGACGAGCTGGTCCGAGCGATCGAGAAAGCAGAAACATTATACATGGCGTTCGAACAGGGACTTTATCCGTGAAGCATCAATTTATTCTCAATGTCTCCAACTCGGAGCTGGATTTATTATCTCACGAAAGATCAAATTGTAAAAGAACTGGAAAGGCTTGGTATAAGCAGTGAGGATAATACTGCTACTTTACGGCATCGGTTGAATTACTTTGCGTTCCAGCACCCCGAATATTCCTACGCGAGTAATAGTAAAACCGAACCTGATATGGAACCACCGCAAGGGACCCGGGAAATGGTTCCCGATACAGAGAGCCGCCGCTCCGACATGACGAAAATTATTAACCATATTCGAAAATGGGGTTGTCACTTCGACGGGAAGGATCCTCTCTCGTTTCTGGAAAGAGTACAAGAACTCCAACAAGAATATGGATTCTCCGGCGAGCAGCTCCTGATGGGCTTGCCCGAATTACTCCGAGGTGAAACTCTGCTCTGGTACCGCATCAACCGAGCATCCTGAACTACCTGGGAAGAATTTAGTCGAGAATTTCGACAGCAGTACCTGCCACGGAGATACCGAGCACAAATGGTGCGAGAGATTCAAGGCCGTATGCAACACCCAGACGAACCGTTCCACAAATACGCCACGACCATGCTGACAAACCAGAGGCTTCTCCCAAGAAGATCAAATAGACAGGCTGTACGAGAACATGCATCCAAAGTACAAGCTGTACGTACACCTCGATGATATCTCCAGCCTGAGCGACCTGAGCGCCCGAGCCGTTGAGAAGCAGTGTAGGGAACTCCGGAACGACAAGAAAACTACTGCCGGACCCGCGATAGCTGCCGCAACCTATTGCCGGGAAGAATGCTGCTGAAAGTGTAAACAGAGAGGCCACACACGGTTCGATTACAAAAGACCGCCTAAGAAATTTTGTTCCAGGTGCGGTAAGGATGGCGTCCTCATCAAAGACTGCCACTCATCCGCGGGAAACACAACCGGGACCGGGGAAGACGCCGTTGCCACCCGGTCCCCGACAAAACCCCAGTGAAATATAGGGCCATATATAACGATAAAGTTCCAGCAGCAAGCGTACAGCGCGCTCCTGGATTCTGGCTCCGAACGGTCTTTCATTAATCACGAGGTAATCCGTCGTGCTAAGGCACTAGGATACCGTATCCAGGAAAAATTTAGTACGGTCCACCTAGCCAACAACTCTTCCGCCGAAATCTTAGGGGCGGTAACACTCTCAATCACGATTGGAACCAGAAAACTGGCACACGAGTTCCTGACGATGCCCTCCTTAAAGACCTCGGTCCTGATCGGGATAGATTTATGGGCGAAGATTGGAATTACCTTGAGACCACTCCCGGAAAACAGACCACCGAAACGCTATCCGTCGGACTATCGACTCAAACACCCGACGAAGAACGACGACTAAGGGATTTCTTGGACCAAGAACTAGCCAAATTCGAGGAAGTAATAGGACAGACTGACAAACTGCAGCATCGCATCCGGCTGAAAACCGATCAGCCGATCAAACAGCGGTACCGCCCGCGGTCCAGCCCACGGTCTTACATACAGGTCGGGGAACACCGGTGGTGGGGGTATAGCTCTTATTTCGATCACCTATAGTTCCCATAGCTGCCACTGGTGATGGTGCGCTGCTGTTATGTCTGTATGGATTGTGTCAGATGCGATTAGGTTGATGGTAAAATCGCATGCGAGAATATATTTTAAGATAAATAATCACATAACAGGCCGAGTAATGATGAAGAGGTGTGAATTACTAATGTGAAATCGTAATGAATAGTCGTAATTAAAACTGATTACTCGCATTGCATAATTGTTGACACAATCAACAATGCCTTCTTGTGCTATTCCTAATTGTTTATCTAATAGTTCTAAGTATCCTGAAAAGGTTTGTTTATTTCAAGTACCAAATGATGAAAGTGTACGGGAAAAGTGGATAGCAGCCATACCCAATGTGTCACATTTACGTCGTAATCAACGAGTTTGTGAATTGCATTTCGCAAAACACGAAATTATAAAAAATTATTTGAGTTATGATACGCTCGGAAATGTTTCACAGGTAAAAGAAACACTTGAATAATTATACGGTAAAAACTGAATACGTAAACAAATCATTATTTTTTCTGTAAACAATTTATGTTTTGTGACTTTGCATATTGATATTGAAAGTATGTATAGAGATGACTGCGCGTACGCGAAACGGTACGCGAAAATATAGGCGACGAACTAATCACTAATCCTTCGTGTGTCGCATAAATTTTCATTATGTTATTTTATTATATTAGTGGTTTGTCGCGTGTATTTTCGCGTATCGTTTCACGTACACACCATCGTCTTTACGCATACTCTGATTAAATAAGGCTAATATTAAAAAAGTATGCGCAATATGAATTGTTTATATATTTTTTATTAAAGGTGTCACGACAACGTTCGCGCTTAAAAGAAGGATCTATACCGTCGATATTCTGTGACACAGAATCAAAGCCACAGAGAAGGTCCCACAGCAAATTATTTAAAATTCAAACTGATCACACTTATGCAAAGCCAGTTCGTAAGTGTATAACAACTTTACATTTTATTATGATCGTTAATACAATTATTATTAAACATGGTGATAGTACAGTAAACTTTGATACGATTGTTTTTTATTGTAACTTTAGAATCGTGAACGAAAAAATTTTTTTAATAATCATTATTTACTATTATCAACGTGAAAATCTTTTTCATTTAACGTAACGATAACTAATAAGACAATTTCGTCATTAGTGAAGTATTGTGTTGTTTTTGTTAAATGTGGCTCTAGAGATCTAATAATTTCTTACGAATCAATAAAATTCGTACTTTATTGTGCACGAAATTGGTCAATAATGTTTCGAAAAGACGTAGTTGCATTTCGAGGTCCTACCATTCAAAAAATCGCGAAAATCAATAAAAAAAAACACTTTTTTGATTTGATCAGATATGTGGAAAAATGTTTTGCCGAAAATTGTACTTTTTCAAATGTATTCGATGTAACGGTGGATAAAGTTTTAGACACTTATGATTTTACTTTTCCTTGTAAAGAACATGGTTCTGAAATTTTATCTTATGCTATTTTTTACTACTTACGGCTAAGAATGCGGCAGTTCACTTTTCAAGAAAATCAAAAACATAAAAAAAAGTCGATAATATATCGTAAAATATCAAAGTTAAGTAATGTATGAAAATTATGAAATAAAATTATTTGTTTATTTTATTTAGTGTTTATTTCATTATATTAATCGTATTTATTATTCATAATGAGTAATATTATATTAATAATAAAAAAAAATCGATAGAGAAATCTTGAACTCACGATGTTTGGGTTCAAAAGCAAAAACGCTACCACCTACACTACTTTGACTGCTAATAGTTAAATATAAAAGGTAACATTTAATAATCAGCTTTCGTATTAGCTTAGGTAATTAATATTTGGGGCTTAGAAGGACCTTTACATTTTAGGAATGTACATTGAATTAAATTATTCAATAATTCACATATCTTCATTATTATTCGGCCTGGCATCTAATTATTTATGTCAAAATATATTCGCATGCGATTTTACCAACCGTACCTTCAACCTAACCGTACCTTACACAATCCATACAGACATAACAGCAGCGCGTGGCGACTGTAAGAAACTTTTTGCCGTCACTAAGAGCTATACCCCCACCACCGGTGTTCCCCGACCTGTATGTAAGACCGTGGTCCAGCCATACAAGCGGTAATCAACCACGAGGTAGAGGAAATGTTGGATAATGGCGTTATTGAACCATCCCGAAATGCCTGAAGTTCACCCATCATTGTGGCGAAGAAGAAGGACGGATAGTATCGTTTCTGTACAGATTTCAGAAAGGTAAACGAGATTACCGAGAAAGACGCATATCCACTCCCGCACGTAACCGCTACACTCGATAAGTTGCGCGGAACACGATATCTATCCACCTTGGATTTGAAGAGCGGGTATTGGCAAGTCCCGCTCCATCCAGAGAACCGCTCCGTTACGGCTTTTACCGTCCCTGGCAAAGGATTGTTCCAGTTCCGGATGATGCCTTTCGGCTATACTCAGCCCCTGCCATCTTCCAATGCTTATTAGACGAGATCCTGGGACCGGAGTTGGAGCACAACGTACTCGTCTACTTAGACGATATCATCATCGTCAGCCAGACCTTCAAGGACCATCTTCGGCACTTGGGGGAGGTGTTTCAACGGCTGCGAGACGCCAACTTACAGCTTAACCCGGAGAAATGTTTCTTTTGCCAGGAGCAACTACGATACCTGGGCCATATAATAGTCCAGGAGGGTATCCGGACCGACCCAGAAAAGGTTAGCGTGGTGGCAACCTGGCCTGCACCAACCTTCGTGCGAAAAGTGCGACAGTTTTTGGGAATGGTTTCCTGGTACCGTCGCTTCGTCCCTAACTTTTCTGCTGTCGCGGCTCCAATCACCAAACTGACCAAGAAGAAGACCAGGTGTTGGGGGGAGTTGGGGTGAAGAGCAAGAGGAGGTGTTCCAGTGACTCAAGGAGGCCCTAACCAGCGCTCCGGTTCTAGCCTGTCCGGATTTCACGCGCCAATTTGCGCTCCAAACGGATGCCAGCTCCTATGAACTCGGGGCCGTACTGACCTAACATCAAGAAGGTGGCGAACATGTCATAGCCTACCCTAGCCGTATCCTGAATAACGCCGAACGGAACTATAGTGCCACGGAACTGGAGTGCCTCGCGGTGGTCTGGGGAATCCGGAAGATGCGAGGGTACCTGAAAGGTTACGCCTTCACCGTCGTAACTGACCACCAATCTTTGCGCTGGCTGCAGAAATTAGAGGAGCCATCCGGACGTCTAGGCTGTTTGAACTACAACAGTATGATTTCGAAGTCCGATACCGCAAAGGGAGCCTCAACTGGATAGCAGACGCACTGTCCAGACAACCGGAGATATGCGGCGCAATAAGCGCCCCGAAATGCGGATGATACCGCCGCATCTTAATGGAAGTTAGAGACTGACCAGCCGACTTCCCGGATTTCCGCCTGCGAAACAGAAAATTGTACCGCCACGTGCTGCACGACCTAGATTTCCGAGAAGTTGACCCGACTGAGCAATGGAAGCAGTGCGTGCCCAAGGAGGGACGCCTGGAGATCCTGCGACGTCACTACGACGATTCCACGGCCGGGCACCTGGGGATGGCTAAGACTATCGCCCGGATGGCGAGGCTATTTTATTGGCCAGGGATGTTCCAGGACATCACACAATACGTCCGACGGTGTCCAAATTGCTTGGCTCACAAAGTGCCTCCAACGAAGCCAGCAGGAAATCTACAAACTACGCCAGTCACCGCACCCTGGAAACAGATCACCCTGGACTTGATCGGCCCGTTGCCAACGATCACGTGTGGCTGCTCGTAATGCAGGACCGCCAGCAAGTGGATTGAATTGAAGCCACTCCGACGCGCCACCGCCCCGGCCGTTACGCGGGCTATCGAAGAAGAAATAATTTACAGGCACGGATGTCCCGATCAAATCATCTCGGATAATGGTACAGCTGAAGTCCGCTCGGTTGGCCGAGCTTCTTCGGGAGTTCCACATCGAGCATCGCACGACACCGATGAGGGCGTCGCACTGTAATCCCGCGCACGAACCGAACACTCAAGACCATGGTCTCTTAATTCGTGGGGAGAAATCACCGGCGGTAGGACGAATACCTTCGACCTCTACAGTTCGCCTACAACACCGCACGCCACGAGGGCACCGGATATACGCCGTATTTGACGCACGGGCGCGAACTCGCCTACCCGACGACCGCCGGCACGCGGAGAACGTCACTCCTCATATTATCCGTCGTCGCCTAGAAGAGGCCTTCGAGATGGTTCAAGTGCACCAGGCTCGAGCGTTTCAGAGACAGGAAGCGCATTACAACCTTCGAAGGAATTGGAGAGTTGGAGAAAAGATGTGGAAGCGGGAATACCCTTTATCTAATAAAGCCGCCGGGTTCAACGCCAAATTTGTCCCTCGGTATGTGGGCCCCCTGCAAATTCATCGCATCATCTCTCCTGTGGTAGTGGATTTGCGAGATCCTCGAGGACGATGACACCATCACGTTCACATTCAGGACTTGAAAAGCGCGTCGGTGCCGACCCCGTGAGGAAGGAGCATCACTGAGGTGGACACTAAGGTGGATTGGAGGAGCGCGGGCGTACGCGTGACCAATCCCGAAATGCGACGCTGACCAGAAGAATTGTATAAGGAGGACCGGTATTACCACGGACACAGTTTCCCGAACGCCTTCACTATGCCCAAAAGAAAACAGCGGATGACAGAGCTTTTCGGCGAAATATCCGATTCCTCAGGCGAGGAGACTCTGCCGTTCCGCGACCGACCATCGACGCTGGAGAAAAAATTAACTCTCGTGCCGCGCGTCGGGACTGTTACGCAGCGCGGCAGCAGAGAGACGGCGCGGCGGAATGCCGCGATCGTGTCGCCTCCGCCGCCCCTGCTGACTAGACGCCGAACCGATGGGCCAGCTCCAAGGGGCGGCGTCAACGTCGCCAACGGAGGAAGGACCGACGTCACCACCATCCTCGGAAGACCCCACCGACATCGCGACGAGTGCTCCAGAGGCTGCCATTACCATTCCCGTAAACATCGGGACCAATGCCCGGCCACCGACCGACCGCTGGAGGATGGAGGACGCCCCGCGCCGTGGAGAGCGAGCCTCCGACCGGCTCACCACCCGTCCGAGTTGTCCTGCCGACCGGACGTGCCGTGGACGACCCCTTTTTCGCCGTTCACCGCAGCCGGAAGTACAAACTCCGGATCGCCGGCGATCGCTGGGTAATGCGGTTCGACCGCCGAGGCCAGCTGACGACCTGCCGACGCACATAATGCCCCCTGGCCACAGCCTTGAAGAGGGGAGGAGGGGGGTGACGGTAACCCGTTACTTAGGTAACCAATTGGTCGCTCCAATTCACACGCCGTCTCTCTCTCTCTCTCTCTCTCTCTCTCTCTCTCTCTCT
>JANQDE010000671.1:12114-24757 GCA_037157785.1 Cephalotes varians
CGCGGTCTCTCTCTCTCTCTCCTTCCTTCTTTCCCGTTCGCTATCTCTCTCTCTCTCTCTTAGCGCGTTTCGGAGTACCCGTTCGCAACCGGCTTCGAAGTATCGAAGGGTGGGGGAAAATACCTCGCGAAATTGCGGGTATAAATAGAGCACCGCGACCGAAAGACACTCGGGTCCGAGCTCCGACCAGGCCGGGTGTTCTCAGCTTCCCTGACCAGGTGTTCTCGGTTTCCTGCGCTGGGCGTTCTCGGTCTCCTGCTCCAGACCGAATGGTCTAGGTTTCCAGTGCCGGGTGTTCTCGACTACCCTCACCGGGTGTTCTCGGTTTCTTGCGCCGGGCGTTCTCGGCCTCCTGCTCCAGATCGGGTGTTCTCGGTATCCCGTGTCGGGCGTTCTCGGTCTCCTGTCCCAGATCGGGTGTTCTCGGTTTCCAGTGCTGGGCGTTCTCGGCCTCCCGATCTCGACCGGGGGTTTCGGTGTCGGATGAACGTGTTATCCCGAGACATATATTTCCAGGCCTACAACAGGCCCAACTAACTGTGACATCCTTACAGCTCCAGACCCAACGTCGGGTTCCTCTGGACGAACGTCGACCCGGGATACTAAGTCTCACACGTCCGCTGTCGACCGCCCGCCTTACTAATCGATTTCCGCTGCAGCTCGGCCCGGATCATTTAGATTTAAGCTAGGATTAATCTTGCGTTATAAATAGTCTCGCGTTATAATAAGTAGTCCGTTTATTTACTCCAGGTTTCTTGTTTGTTCGCGACGCACGTTACAGTTTCGACGAATTTAGGCTAAACAGTTTTCATTTATGTCCGAATAAGTCTTGTTCCTGACGCGACCCGTGCTTATTCCGCATTCCATATCTTATTTGCGACGCGTTTTGTTTATCAATAGACTCAATCCGTGTATTCAACTTAGGCTAAGATTCGTATATTAAGTTTCATGTTTCAACGCGATCCGCGCGTTACAACTGCGGACGATCAATTATAACCAAACGCGACACGATAGCGCGCTCAATAATTGTAAAACCCTTGCTGTTTTGACCACAGCCACGCCAACACTTCAAGTATCAAATAAAGAATTTATTTTTATTATTATCAAAAATAAATTAGTGTTTCGTCCTTTCTCGAATCCTGACTCCGACGAGTCGATCCGAGCGATCGAGAAAGCCGAAACATTACAATATGAAGCAATTGTAATAAGTGATAATTTATTTTTACGTGCAATAATGTCTCCGAAAATGTATTATTTAAGTTTTCAGCTTCACGTTGTCAAAAGAAATTTATTTTGTAGTTTTAATTTTATTTGATAGTTTTCATACGTGCAATTAAATTAGATATTATACGTATTAATGTATGTGAACGATTGTAATACGTGAAATCTTTTTTTACATACAATGTTTTCAAAAATATATTATTCTTAAAGTCTTTATGTCGTAAAAGAATTCAGCATTGTTTATTTGCCTTACATCCTATTCAAATACGTTTACCAATAGATCGATAGACATTACTCGATCGAGCATTAAACAATTTATAAATGATAAGCAATTAATGATATGTAATTTCTTATATCTAATTTGGATAAATAAAAGGAAGGAAAAATCTTCATCAATTTGTCAAACTTAATGACTCAAATTTAAATATTCTGATGCTTACGAAATTACGGTTAAATTACTTGTTTTAATAAATATAACGACGATTATGCAATTATATCAAATTACTAAATTAGCAGGAGTTATTAATAAGAGTCTGGCGCGGTTATTAATGTGCAAAATTAAATAACAAATGCAATGTGAAGCGCAATAACTTTAATGAACTAACGTATAGATACTATCATATATAGATACTATGTGACAATTAGATTCATGTAATCATTCGTCTCATACATAACATCATCTCATACATTACATGTTTTGGCTAATTTTTAACAACCTTCAGATTGTGAAATATGTTGTGGATTCAAATATAATAAATATGGAGTGGCGCCGTGTGTGAAGATTAACATGATGAGTCATCAGATGAAAACCAAATTTTTTGAACTGTTTCAATTTTCAGTTTCAACGATGCAAGGCTGCATGAAAAAAAATTTCGCTAAATGTACAAAAAAAAAAAAATTGAAACCATTCAAAGCAAAATGACACAGAACAGAAAATAAAAATAGAATTTAAAGTAAAAAAGTAAAATAAAACGATAACTCACCGTCCAATAAATTGAGATAAAAGTACAATTATTAAATGGTCAAGTTTTTCCAGAAATAAATTAACCACGGTAAATAAATAACACTTAGTTAGTGTAAAAATAATAAATTCTAAATAGAAATAATAAATAGGAAATAAAACTTGGTCGAGGGTAAGTAAAATTAGAATTGTAAAATGAGTTATAAACGTAAATAAGTTAACAACACATAGACTGACTAAAAGTCACAAAAATGATGCAAAAACTAAAATTTACTAATAAGCGGAAGGTAAACATCATGGAGATACTTCAATATCTGTTTGCAAGATGAGGCTATTTGTTTGTTTTTCAATAAATAACATTTCAGATATCAATTCCTTGCCAAAGGAATCCAAGGTTCTTCAGCTAGGTTATCCACAAGATTTTAATAAAATCATAATATAATTGTAGTCTGTGTTATGACAGAAGCAGACAAATTTCTACGTATATGGTTACAATGTTCTGTAATTCTAGTCGTCTTTAATCGTCTGCACAACGTAAGATGCATTACATTTCTGACATTTAATTCTATAGATCACGTTATTCCTAGAACTGCGGAAGCAGATCTTGAAATTATTTTCTAACCGTTTGAATCTTTTTTTATATATGTTATCATAATTTGAAGTTTATAACTGCAGTGCGTAAGATATAGCAAAGCTAAAAGAAAAAAAAATATCATACATACCGCAATAGACTATATCAATATATTATTCGACAAAAAATACTATTCATAGCAACGATCACATTCAGTATGATTATTTTCAACATGATCAACTGAAACAATAATCAATCGGGGTGATGGTCAATTGGGACGGTGGTAAGTCGGGACGATAGTCAGTCGGGACGGTGGTCAATCGGGACCGTGGCCAATCGGGACCGTGGTCAATCGGGACTGTTCAACAGTGTGACGTCTGAACGTCAAATATATTTTTTTATCATAACCAAATTAATTAGTAACATTTGTATTACGTTAATTCTCTAGTATTAAAATTTAATCGATAATCATTAATTATTTTTTATTTTTACTCTTCTTTATTTATCATTAGTTCTAGTACATACGTACATATACCAGTATAAATTACAATAAAAAATACAAGAGAAGAGAATAATCTCATGAAGTTAGAAAATAAAGGCGTTAGAATTAAGGGCAAAAAATAAATAAAAGAATGCACAAGCAATGCTAAACTCATAAATATTTACTAATTACGATTATTATCGTTATTAATCATTAACTATTGATTTATTATCAACATGTCATTGCCAGTTGATATCATAATAATGTTAAAATAAGATTTGCCTATGCATTCTTTAAGTAAGTGAATAATGTTATAAAATAAGGTCGAAATATCGTATTCACTGAAGTAAATGAGATCCTTTTCATAATCACACTAGCCATTTGATAATTCGTAGCGTCAAGAAACCATTTATGTTAAGATCGATTTTATGTTAATGTCGCATCCGCTTGACTCAAGCAGACGAAACCGATAGCTGATGCGGCGTCGTTCTCGAGAAATAATGAAACCAATAGCCGGTGCTACGTCGTTCTCGATACCACCTGCAAATAGTAAATTCACCGCTGATAACATTTCCATTTCTACAAAGCATATATCAATTTACACAGAAGGGTATCCGAATCTGTTTGTATTCTCACGGACCAACTTCGGAGGACCTTTGTCAAGCGACCGAAATGCAACAACCATTGTATATAAAAGCGAATGAAATTGATAACCGATGCGGCGTCACTCTTGATACCACCGATGAAACATTAGACATTCGTCTAAATAAGATATGCGAGATTACTTAGAACTATCTTCCGACTAATTTCAAGGAACTATCATCGTGCAACGCAAAACGTAGCCACCCTTTGTCCCTACTACCTATATAAAGACGGGCGAAGCTCGAGGGGAAGATCATTCTTTTCGGTGTATTCAGACGATACCATTCATTCTGATACGGTTCTTTTTACGATACAGTTCATTAAGAGCATTCTTCAACCAGTTTTTTCGTCAGTCAATAAGATTTACAAGTTCAGTCAGATTCACAACCAATGTTCAAAACACCGCCTTCTGCTTGAGATTCATCTCTGCGTCCCACGGCAACTAGCGACATCACTGATTGACAGAAGCCGTAAATATTTTAATTTAAAGACGAGCGACTCATACTCCTCCTAGAACCGTCTGTAAAAGTAAGTTTTTCTTTTGTTTATAATTTTGTTAATTCTCTGCGTCTACAAACTTTTAAATTTAATAAGAAGACATTTCGACTAAACTATTGTAAACAATAATTACCTTTAGAAAAAGAGTTTAATACAATAAACTATATATGTCTAAATAAATCTATTTCATAAGACCATTTCTTTTCTTTTTGAATAATATTTCGTCTGGGAATTTAATAATAAGCACTCATAAACGAAAATAACATTATATTCTACCCCTTTTTTTTACAATTCTATTGAGCAAGAGACCATTTGCATATTGCTTTCAAATCTTCTTCGATCGCAGAAATTTAAGCGCATTCCGCTTCAAGTATTCTTGCGATTTCTTTTAATTTCATCCTTACATATTCTTAAGCGTTATTCGCTTCAAGAATTCAAATCCTCTTCGATCACAGGAATTTGAGCGCATTCCGCTTCAAATATTCTTGCGATTTCCTTTAATTTCATCCTTACGCATTCTTAAGCGTTATTCGTTTCAAGAATCACATCCAAATCCTTAAAATCCATTTCTTAAGCGTATCTCGCTTTAAGAATAGCCTCACTCCAATCGCAAGAATTTAAGCGTACTCTGCTTCGAATATTCAGCGATTTTACCTTAATAAAGCTTGAGCTTAAAACAGCTCTAAGTTCTCCTTTATATCTTCTTAAGCGTCTCTTTGCTTCAAGTAGCTCATAATTGCTGAGCGCATATTCGCTCCAGTAATAATCCTTCTATTCTTAGATGGTCTGGCGCAATAAGCATAGAGGCGGCCGTAGAGAACGTGAGCGCATCGCCGTCTTGCAGAGACAACCTAAAATTACAGCAGTCGAATCAGGCCAATTCATCTCCGAACACGCAAAGCGACAATTACAAAGGGCTGCATGCCGAGCACGACACGCAAATCTTTCGAACGAACAGAACATCGAAACCATAGATTTAACCTAGGAAACAGAGGAGAATCTAAACCCCGACATACAGAACGAATAGAATCTACGCCATCTGTATATACTATTACAATCACAAAAGTATTCACTAGAATAGAGCAGCATTTATTAACAATAGGATGTATAAAAGAAAAACCTAACCAATAACTGATCTAAAATACACATTTATGTATATATACATTTATCTATACACACTGACTTACTCTAGACATAAGATTTAAGGAAACTTACAATTATACACATATTTAACATAACGAATAAATTTACTTTTTCTTATAATTTGTTGAGATTATTAGTATTTTCTTCAACTTCATCTGAACCCTTCCGTTAAGACTGACAGCTCTCGCCATCCCTGGGTAAAGCCGGCCTTAGTAGGTTGACCCAAAAATAAAGGAGAGCAACTCTTGCCAAAGCAGCTGAGGTGCGGCAGCAAGAGAAACACTCCAGTGGAAATCTGTAACAAAAGTCAGGAATTCGTCTATTTTTAAGCATAGATACATTAATTTAAACAAGTTCTGCACTCTAACAACCTAATTGGCTTATTTTATTGGTTTTCCAAAATTTCTTATCCGGACATGACAGCTTTTAATTATTAAAAAGTTTTTGATGGCAGCGGTGGGATAGGAAAAAGTCAGTTCGCGGAAGTATTAATAATAATACTAGAAAAGAAAGGAAATATCATAATTTGTAACTTTGTAATCTTGTAATCTAAGATCTGTCTTATAACACTCGAGGACGAGGTACAGGTACCACGATTCCTTCCGAGTCTGGTGAAATGTCTCAAGCTGAACTTGAAATTTTACAAAAAAAATTTCATCGAAAGAAAAACAAATTCGAGAACAAGCGCAAGCTTTGTGAGGAAAATTAGAAGAATTAGAAGCACGCGAAGAAAACTTAGCAAAAGAAAAGAGTGCTGCTGTAGGTATCACGACTCTTAGTTCTATTCTCAGCAGTCTTAAACGAGATGTGGCATCTTTAAACAAATTGCCCGATCAAATCGAACAATTAAATCGACGAATTTCTAATTTACAAAATATTGATCCATCTACATCTGCTAATGTCAGTAACGACTCAAGACAACCATTTAGACAACCATCTCCTCTCTCTTTTCTCGAATCCTCTTCCTCTATTCGATTCAAGAATATAGTAGACTCTATTCCACGCTGATGGTCATAAAATTTCCATTTTCCAATTTAACAAAATTTGTGAAAGGGCACTTCACCTGATACCCTCACATCAAGAGCATTATCTTATACAATTAATTATTAACAAATTACAAAGTCACGCATACACGGCTATTGAAGGAACAGATTTTCAAACCGTCGGCGAACTAACCCGCCAATTAAAAAAGATATTCGGCCCGAGTCAATTAAATCAGTATCGTGGTGAACTATGTAATATATATATATATATATATGTTCCCCAACAAAGATATCTTTATTTACATTGAACGCATTAAAAAAACCGCTATCATCGACGAAACTATTCGTATAATGGGTCCCCTTGACAAATGGACACGTTTCGGCATTGAAGTGACGTTCTTTAAAGCTTTATTAACGGATTGCCTTCAGAATTATTAGTCCGCGTAAAATTGCGGTCAAAATGATACACTAGATAGAGCTATCACGACCGCTATTCAACTTTCTAAAACCCTCGAGGCAGAAACGCGACGGAAAAAGTCCACGTTCGTAATAAAATCGAATCCTTTGCCGCGCGTCGATCCAAATCCCAAATATAACAATTCTCCAAGTCAATATGCAGAGTCGCGACCGAATAATGCAACCTCAATACCCTCCCAATCTCCTAATGTTCCATTCATTAAAGCCGCTCCTTTTATTAAGCCTCTCGTACCCGGTCAACCTGGACCTAATTACCCCGAAAAGATATGTTGGTATTGTAAAAACCTAGGTCATTTAATTAATGATTGTCGTAAACTAGCTTATAAAAGAAGCCTCTTACGGCTCTGGCTCGTCGGGACAAGAGCGTGTTGAAAATAATATTAATCCGGGAAAAGAAGAACGCGTTCCGGCAAACGACGGCGCCCACCGAAACGCGAGTCCAATAGGGCGCCCGATTCTAGAGAAAACTGTAACATTTCAAGAAATAATGGACAAGACCCCTGCGTCGTCACAATAACTAATGCTGTCAAATTAACTCGGTTTCCTCTCGTTACTTTATTGTCACAAGACTTAATAAATAATTGCACACTTATGATAGATTCTGGTTCCGACGCGAACTTACTTAAAAAAGTGTTAGGAGGCCAAGAACAGTTATGAAATATTAAATATTAAATGATATAACAAAAGAAGATTTGACATAGATTAAGACATTTGAGTTCCTAACACTCCTTACAATAACGGTTGGCAATTACGCCACCCGGTTGCGCGGCCGGTTCACGGAACACGACCGCAACAACCTAGTTAAAGCGCTGACTCCGATCCTTGCCGAAATCAAGCAGGATAAAAGTCGGGAAGACAGAGGCAGGATCGGAAGTCAACTCGGCCAGACAGCACGAAGGCTGTCATTCTGATATACGCGATAATCGGTTCGAGCAGACAGCGGAAGAGCTGTCCGTTGAATATTATAATACTTTAATAAATACGCTGTGTAATCAAGTGAAATAAAGTTTTATTATTTTATACACTAATTTGGGTGAGTGCGTTATTTTGTCGTTCCCCCACGGAGGACGAACCCCCAAGTGCCGGAAAGGCACCACAAAAGAATGTATCAATCCAGCAATTGATATTAATGAAAAAGATAAAATCATTTTACAGGGTATCTCTTCTGAACCTGTAAGTACCCTAGGATCCGCTTCAATTTGTTTGGCATTTGCACTTTGCTTAGACGAAAAATAAAATTCCAATTAGTGTCGGACATTTCTTTCGCTCCACATGACATTCTAGGAACCGGATTCCTACGAGAACATAATTACATAATTGATTTCAAGAAGAAGTGTTTACATTACGTAAATTCGCGGCTACCGTTTGTTAAAATCGAACGTGTTAAACTTGCACCGCAGTCTATTACTCCGTTTCATATTAATGTCGCAAATCCTGGATACGCACCGGATATATACCTCTCGTAAAATCCGCGAAAGGCGTATTTTTCGGAAATGCTGTCGTCTCAAATATTGATGGAAAAGCATATTTACTTATCTTTAATACCAGTGAGCAAGTATGTGAATTGGAAATTCCTTCCTTATCCTTGCAGGAATTCGACACCATCGATACTTTGGAATTAGTGTCTTTTACGGACGCCGCTGAGATGGCTGACGGTCTTCGTGTCGAGTCCCGTGATTCTATTAATATTAAGAAATCTTGCAAAATTCTTAGCGATGCTGAAGAAAGCCTCCTCGATACCGAAGAATGTCACCGAGGTTCGAATATATTTTGCGATGCTATTGATTTTCGAGAGATTCAATTAGCCTCCGGTCGTTGCGGTAACTTCTCCGTTAATTTTTCTGAAACTTTATATATTAATAATTCCTCGCGAAACGAAATTTTAGAGGATCGTATTGATCTAATTATACAATTATTACGCACAGATCACCTTAACTCCGAGGAGAAAGAAGATCTTTTAAGATTAATACGAAAACATTCCGATAGATTTCATCGTCCGGGCGATGCTCTAGGTTGCACTAACGCAACTCAACACGTCATACCTACGAAATGAGATCCCAATACACACCAAACAATATCGTTTCCCGCCGATACATAGGCACACAAGGAAGAGATTAATAGGCAAGTAGATACATTATTGCATGACTCAATTATTGAACCTTCTACTTCTCCTTATAATTCCCCATTATGGATCATCCCGAAAAAGGCGGATTCAGCCGGGAACAAAAGATGGCGAATGGTAAGACTATCGTGCATTAAATGAAAAAACGATCGGAAACGCGTACCCATTACCGAATATTACTGATATTCTGGACCAGTTAGGAAACGCAAAATACTTTTCTGTACTCGACTTAGCTTCCGGATTCCATCAAATACCGATGGAACCGAAGGATGCGCCAAAAACGGCATTTTCTACCCCTTACGGACATTATCAGTTCAAACGTATGCCTTTTGACTTAAAAACGCATCCGCTACATTTCAAAGACTGATGGATAACGTTCTTATGAGATTACAAGGAAACAAATTTTTTGTTTATATGAACGACATAGTTATCTATGGAAGATCTCTTCAGAAACATGCTATAAAATTCAAACGATTAATGCAACGCCTACGAAACGCTTAAAATTGCAATCGGATAAATGCGAATTTCCGCGTAAAGAAGTCGCCTATCTCGAGCATATTATCAGCTTAGACGGTACGACCGGATCCAAATAAAGTTAACGCCGTTTTTAAATTCTCAATACGCCGAAATCAAAAGAACATTAAACAATTTCTCGGGTTAGTCGGTTATTATCGAAGATTTATCCCACAGTTTTCAAAAATTGCACGACCACTGACTGATTTGTTGAAAAAAGGTAGAACATTTATTTGGGAAAATCACCAAAGAAGTATTTGAAAAACTTAAAAACGCTTTATGCACAGAATCCGTACTTCAATATCCAGATTTCACTCAACCATTTAATCTTACGACTGATGCATCCGGACATGCTATTGGCGGTATACTTAGTCAAGGAAAAATCGGGAAAGATTTACCAATAGCTTAGGTTTCGAGAGTCCTTAACAAGGTAAAACAAAACTATTCGACTTGTTACGAGGCTAAGATACAGTGCTACATTAAACAGGAATTAAAACAAGGAAACGGGATTAATCAGGAAAAGAAGTAATTAAAATTAATACGTGACCTCGTAACATAATAGTAATGCATCACGTACTTGGCGCGGTCGGTTCTCCGAATGCCGACCGCAGCAAGTAAATACGGAACCAAACGGATCTATATAACCGTCCGGACAGAAGCAAGGGAGGATCAAAAAAGAAGGATATCAAAGTTAAGAGAGAAATTGGGGGAGCCGATCACGGACGCGTAAAATAAGACACTGTGTAAACGTAACCCATTTTATTTTGTAATAAAGTGTAATTTCCGTGAAAAGTGTAAAGTGTTAAATCTTCCCCCGCACTGCTCCCCGGAACCCACAACAGACTATAGAGAAAGAATGTTTGGTCATAGTTTTTTGCACTAAATATTTTAGACCTTATTTATATGGAAGAAAATTCACCATTACAACGGATCATAAGCCTTTAGTATGGCTTCACTCCATTAAAGACCCTTCATCTAGATTATGGAAATAGCCTACTAAATTGGCAGAATACGATTATGACATACATTACAAAAAAGGCAGTTTAAATAATAATGCCGATGCTCTCTCACGAAATCCTTCTTCTGTAGTTACATTACCTCTAATTTCTTTCCCATTTAATCTTAAATTAACTACGCCTGACGAATCTTTACTTCCACTCTTACGCGAATCTAATATTATCGATGGACCGATATCTGATATTGCCTCGCAAAATCCGTATATCCCAACAAATCAACCCTTTTACATGAATGAATCTCTTGCAAATGGAATTCAAGAAGGCAACAATAATGAGCCGGACGATTATGAAAGTTTTTCGGAAGTATCAGTTAGCGACGACGTCGAACAAGAATTGCCTCTTGTAGATAACGCACCAATCATTATAGAATTTCCTGCTCAAACACCAAATATAATCGAAACCCGCGATAGTTTACTCCAACAAAAAGATAATCTCGTAATATTTATCACTCTAGACGGTGCCCCGTTTGATAACGGAGCGGAATAATTACACGAAGCAAATTTGCTTCCTAAATATGAAGATGTAGTATATGAACGCGCTAAAGTAACTCCTTTTAGAATAAAAAATTTAATTGCATTACCTCTAAAATTTGACAATCGCACTTTGATCGAAACTCATGACGACGTTAAAAATTGTATGCAATCTCTAGTTGACGTACTTACAGAACTACAATTAACTTCTTTTAGTATTCGGAAAATTGAATTGTTAAATTAAATTCCGTGGATGTACATACAAAATCAAATTAGCAAATATTTGCGAGAAATTCCTTTAATAATCACTATTTATAGAAGTCTAGTAAGAACTCCTGAAAATTTCGAACGTATTCCTCTAATTTCTGAACATCATGCTTTTTCCATTGGTGAACATAAAGATGTAACGAAAACATATAATCGTCTTCGTCCCCACGTTTATTGGAACACAATGAAAAAGGATATTCAAGATTTTATACGTAAATGCCGACAATGCCAACTTAAAAAATTAACCAGAATCAAAACAAAACAGCCTATGATAATTACGGATACTCCTAGCTCAGCCTTTGACAAGGTTTCACTAGATATCATGGGGTCTCTCCCCACGACGCGTAGAAGAAATTCCTACATTTTGACTATGCAAGACTTATTAACTAAATATTATGTTGCTGTTTCCCTATACGAAACCACTTTGCTTGCAATAGCAAATGCATTCACTAAAAATTTTATTTGCCTCTATGGAGCCCCTAAGGTAATACTTACAAATCAAGGAACGAATTTTCTTAGTTCTCTCCTACGAAATTCTGAAATTTCGGAAATTTCTAACGAAGAAATTCAATAGAAAGCAATACAAAACCATAGCATATCACCTGCAACCCAACCTTAGAGAAATCCCATCACGTGCTAATCGAATATCTTAAAACGCAGATAACCAGAGAAACGGAATGGGATGAACACATACCACTTGCTATGTTCTCGTACAATACAAGTGTCCACGAGAGCACCAAATATTCTCCTTTCCAATTAGTTTTTGGACGACTTCTAAGAACTCCTGCGTTTAATCCTCCTCTAGAAGAAAACACTGATGTAACTTACACCCAATACCTTACTGATTTATTTAATAACTTACAAGATACCCAAGAAGATGCTCGTCAGAATTTAATAGCATCAAAGACTCGTAGCAAACGTTACTACGATAGACGAATTAATCCTCAGAATTTCCAAGTAGCAAGTCATGTGTTCCTACTTAAAGAACCTCAGAAAGGGAAACTGTCAGATCAATACACAGGTCCTCATATTGTCTTAGAGATTCTTCCTAATAATAACATAAAAATACAATTTTACAACAGGACTCGTATCGATCGTATATATCGATAAATTGAAAATATCACACATTGATGTAGGATGAAAATTAATGGAGATTCTTTCTGTTATAGGTAAATTCAGAGCTGTGCTCAAACTTGGCTAAAGGACTAAGACAACGTATATATGTAAACATGTGTGTATGTATATATATATATATATATAAACATACATATGCTATAT
>JANQDE010000672.1:0-15649 GCA_037157785.1 Cephalotes varians
TTTGATTTATTTTCAATCATGTTTTATAAATATTTTATAAATATTACGACGTCTTATATAAATATCATGAGCATGCAATTAAGTTAAAAAATTAGTATTTTTACTTTATATTTTGTTTCTTTTCTAATAAAATAATTTATCTTATATAATCATTGGAGAGAAAGAACATCATTATTTTCTTTCGCTATAAGATGTTTATACAATTTTTATGAAAGAATTTAATAGTTATACTAACATTTTATACTAACTGTTTACTYAAGTAAGTTTTTACTCTCAGATTCATCCTTTTTAGCAAGATACATACTGTTCCAAAGAAGGGACATTGAATATRGAACACCGGGACATAGTGCGAAAAYGRTGTTTCATAATACGTGCATGCTCATTTTTTACATTTTGTCTTTTATTATTTTTGTTTGTCATAAATAAACATTTTACGACTCATTATTTCATAAAGAAATATTAGTTTATCGAAATACATTTGAATTTTCACTCATAGCGCTTTTAATTACTTACAGTCGATGGTAAATTTGTCCCCTTATTGAAAAACGTTCCATAATAGGTACTTTTACCTTATAGTGCAATGTATTGAAAATTCAGCGGAAGGATCGAAGATGTTTTTTCCCTTCAAATCCACGCCGAGAAAACATTGGCAGCCTCGAGGTTCACGTCGAGCACACGCCGTCACACGGACAGCCAGAGCTGTGTGCGAGGCAGTAAGTGGAGGCAGATATCCATGTGTGCGTAAAAATCGCGCGCGCGCACGGGCTCGAACATGCTCTCCTCGACTCGTCGAGGACCAAGCGCACACGGACGTATGAAGTCATCAGCTCTCGCTTGTGTGCATCGATCATCGTGTAGCAACAATGCATTTTTTAGCCACAGCGATTTTCCGTCACCGCTCACGCACACGGAGACGCTCTGTCTATCTATATGACAATACGCACTCGAGTGAATAAATTAAAATATATGTAATAAATAGTAATAAATAAATAAATAAATCTAAATAAAAACCTACAAAAGGTGCTCCTGATAAAAAAAATTCAATTTGTTAAATGAAGAGGACATTATATGAGACTAATTACACAGTATAAATTTTTAATATACTTGTATACTTATACACATGTTTACATGAGTTATCGCATATTCGTCAAATTTTAATTATAATAAAATATTATATCTGTAAGTATACATTTCCAAAAAATTTGAATATTATATGTTATAAGGACTATACACTAGAAACTAACTTAGAAAAAAATAACAGTTTTTTTAAGCTAGAAAAGAAATTAAATTAATTTTCAAACGTGAAATTTATAATGACTTCTATCGAGTCACACACTATTTTTTGGTTACATTGATATCTTTAACATATTTTTTTTTAAATTAAGAATAGATTCATGACCGATATGTGAAACCACAACAAATTAATTAATTAAAGCGCTAACGGTCAAAGCTAGGTCTTCGTGCTGAAATTTCTTATGTGAATTTGTATACATATCTCAAGTTCAACTGCGCGCCGAATTAAATTTTCGGTTTTGAAACACAGTCTTAAGATGAACAAGGATAGTAAATCACACTATTAAATTGATAATCAATTTAATACAACAATGATGCTAATAAGCATCTCAATCCCTTATTCGGAAAGTCGAGAGGTTCCAGGTTCGATCCCTGGTGTTATTTTTCGCAACAAATTCTTTACAATATTCGGGGGGAATAAGGGATTGAGATGCTTATTAGCATCATTGTTATTAAATTGATTATCAATTTAATAATGTGATTTAATATCCTTGTTCATCTTAAGACTGTGTTTCAAGACCGAAAATTTAATTCGGCGCGCAGTTGAACTTGAGATATGTATACAAATTCACATAAGAAATTTCAGCACGAAGACCTAGCTTTGACCGTTAGCGCTTTAATTAATTAATATTTTTTTTAATTTTTGCAATTAATACTGTATTATAAAAAAGATTCCGTGGTACTCAAGAAACATCACTCTAAACATTACATTATAAAACGCTAATTACAATATTTTTTTTATTTCCTTGACTACAAATTATCAATTGTATAAATAAATTTAAAGAAGATATATGCTATAGATATCAATGTGAGCGTCCTACCAAAAGTAGCGTATGTGAAGTTCGAAAGATATCACTATAGACTTTATGTTTAAAAATTATAATTTAATTTCTTTTCTAGTTTATAAAATAAATTTTACAAATTGTTATTTTTTTTTAAGTTAGTCTTTAGTGTTTTGTAGCATATAATATTTTGTTAAAATTTCTTGGTTACAAATATTCACAGATTTATGTTTTAATTAACATTCGGCAAATATGCAATGATTCATGTGTACATGTGTACACATGTATATTAAAAATATACTGTGCCTGTAATTAATCTCATATAATGTCTTTGTCGTTTAACAAATCGATTTATTATTCAGATTTTTGACTTTTTGATCCGGTTATGGTCTTTATTTATATTTATTACTTCATTTATTACTTATGTTTTAATTTATTCGCTAGATTGAAAATTTAAAAGACGTTAAAATAAATGCCAGAAGCGCCTAATCGGACGGTACTGATTACTATAAAAGTCAAAAGCGTTCTAATCGTAATGTAATCGCAAATGTATTATTTGCGATGATTTCTGGAGAAACGAGAAAAATTGCTAGCTGTGTTTTCATGGGAATGGAGAGATTTATTCTCAATGTTCAAAATCGTACAACATGAATTTGAATAGTTGAATTGAATAGAATTGATATAGTATGCGTAGAGTATACTGCAAACGTATTTGTCATTACAAATACACAAACAATACATAATAAAAATTTGTGTATTTATTATTGACTTTTGATGAAGTTGAAAAATTTATTGCACTATATAAGTACTTGCAAAAGTCTAAACAATAAGCGGTGCTACACCTTAAAATACTAGCAGCGCCAAATTTTTTTGTATTCTTTAATATATTTTTTTATTTGGATAAATTCGTTATTTTTTGATTAACTATTTTAATTTTTTTTATAGTTTATATTTTTATGTATTTATTTTTTCAATATGTTATATTCATAATCCTTTCTTAAATTCCACTTGGCGCCATTTCCTAACATCATATTTTTTAATAGAAAGTATATATACGACAGCTTTTTTGAAAGGTAAAATTATTGTTCTGTTTTGATTTTGAAAAGAGCGTGTACTTAGCGCCTTTTTTTACCTTTTTTTTAAAAAAGATAATTTTTGATAGATATCATTTCTTTTTTTGAGTAATATATAAATTAATTAGATTTTGCTAAAGAGGTACCATCCCATATTTTCAGTATGCAGTATATAACGATGCTTTTCAATTAATTACGTCACAAAAATACAAAATATAAATGTTATATCATTTCTACACACATCATGTTTTTCTAATTCAAGCATCATTAGCTTAAATCTTATCATTCTCTTCTCTACATATACTTGTATACAGGGTGTCCCATTTTAAGTGGGCACCCCGAATAACTTCGAAGGAAGTGATTTTCAAAAAAATAACCTAGACAAAAGTTGTTGCACTCAGAGAGGGACATCAAATGGTGATCTTGAAATTGTCCTAAATGACCTTCCTCAAGGTTATTCCAAGGTTACAGTATTATTTTAAATGGAATAACCTAATTTTGACGGGAATCGATACAGCGGAAAATTTTACGTTAAAAACATGGGTTTATATGCCCTGATTGGTCGACCTAATGTAGATGAAGAAAGATCATATCCCATTTTAATTTATCAGTCTAAAAATAACATTTTTGGGACAAAGTGAATTTCAAACAAAATGTACCATGCAAAAGTTGTTGTATTCAAAAGGAGACATCCAATGGTGACCTTGAAATTGTCCTAAATTATCTATTATTTGATTTTCATTTGTTTCACAAACGCATTACCTATTATTACGTGCTTTTCATTTGTTGAACATACGCAACAAGAGATCATACATAGTATCTGTAGTGATACTCTGTACAGTTTGAATAAGATAAGTTGATTATTAAATTGTTACTTGTTTCGCTAAAATGAATGCACATCGCATGAACATAAAGAATTAAAGAAGTTTTGTTGTAAGGTTTATTATTTATCATTGTTTGGTGGTTGAAGAAATTTTCTTATTGAAAATGGGCGACTACTCAAATGAGATAGTTGATATGAGATAGTTGATATATTTCGCATTGTAGGTGAAGCAGGCAATAATTACTCCGCTGCAGCACGCTTTATTTGGTAAGATTCCCAGACAGACGCCATCCTAACAGAAAAATCATGAAGAAACCGTGCTAAATACCGAGATACGCTCAAACGCACACGAATGAAAACGAGTTCGAATGAAGCTACGGCAATGGCTACTATTGTTAGCGTTATGCTAAATTCTCAAATATCTACTAGGGTTATTGAAAGACAATATACCAAGATCGATAGCCAATAGAATTTTGAGGACTTTTAAGTTTCATCTCTATCACATTAACTTAACTCAGCAACTAGGAGGGGAAGACTTTCAACGCCGAATGCGATTTTGTAATTGGGCTCGAGGTTAAATCCAAAAAAACCCTGCTTTTGTGGAAAACTTGCTTTTTTCGGATGAGGCTACATTTAATAATAGAGAGCAGATTAATCGACATAACTGTCAGTACTATTCAGATGTAAATCCTCACTGGCAAAGAAACCAAGAATTCCAAAGACGGTGGTCAATAAACGTGTGGGTTGGAATTGTAGGAGATCATATTATTAGTCCATATTTCTTTGCGAAGAATCTTAACGCAGCAAACTATTTACACTTCCTTCAAAATGACTTACTCGACTTGTAAATTGGTAATCAAGTACTCCGCATAATGTGGTTTCAACAGGACGGAGCACCTGCACACAAAGCTCGAATTGTCAAAACTTATTTAAGCAGAAGATTCCCGAATCGATGGTATCGATTGGTATAAGCAGCGAAATCCATGAATTTTCTCCTAGATCGTCTGATTTAACTCTCTTGGATTTCTTCTTGTGGGGTTATGTCAAAGACATTGTCTATGCAGAAGAACCAATGACCAGAGAAGACATGAAAAACCGCATTCGAGAAATGTGCAGGAGTATTACTCCAGTTGTACTCCGCAATATCAGACGAGCATTCCGCCGTCGTCTTGAGCGTTGCATCCAACAAAACGGACGTGCCTTCGAACATTTAATACCATAAGGTATGTGTCTTGACTTTACTGATTGGAACATCCTATCTGCCTTCATTGATTACAAAATCTTGCCTTCACTGGCTGAATCATCTTTTGATCTTACTTTCACTGGCTGGATCGTCTTTTGATCTTACCTTCACTGGCTGAATCGTCTTTTTCTGATTTTACCTTCATTGACTGGATTGCCTTTTCATTTTACCTTCACTGGCTGGATCGTCTTTTGATCTTATCCTTCACTGGCTGGATCATCATCTTCTGATTTTACCTTCATTGGCTGGATCGCCTTTTGATTTTACCTTCACTGGCTAGATCGTCTTCTTCTGATCTTACCTTCATTGGCTGGATCGTCTTTTGATCTTATCTTCACTGGCTGGATCGTCTTCTTCTGATCTTATCTTCATTGGCTGGATCGTCTTCTTCTAATCTTACCTTCACTAGACCTTTTTTTAATCTTACCTTTACTGGTTGGATCTTCTTCTGATCTTATTGGTTGCATTTTTTTCTGATTTTGATTTTACTGATTACGATCCAAGTTCTTTGGACTGGTAGTTTAAAATGGGATATAACTTTTCTTCACCTACATTAGATCGACCGATCAGGACATGAACCCATGTTTTTAACGTAAAATTTTCCGCTCTATTGATTCCTGTCATTCCATTAAAAAAAATACTTTGACCTTGGAATAACCTTGAGGAAGGTCATTTAGGACGATTTCAAGGTCACCATTGGATGTCCCTCTCTGAGTGCAACAACTTTTGTCTGGATCATTTTCTTTGAAAATCACTTTCTTCGAAGTTATTCGGGATGCCCACTTAAAATGGGACACCCTGTATAATAGCCTTTTTCAATATTTATTATATAAAACTAAAAAGACTCATCACTTTTGAAATAATTTTTTTTATTACTTATTTTATCAAGAGACATGGTCAATACTCAAATCAATAATAGCAATTGCTTATCAATTTTCTGTAAGAAAAAAATCAAAAACACTTTTATTATACAATTCGAACTCAAGCTATCGAATGCGTTTATTTAGAACTTTATCGGCTAAGCCGATATTGAGATTCGATAATTACGGATGTTCGCAACTCGCCGATTCGCGTAAATAGACACGGTGCCGTCTCGCGACGTTATACTATATATACTATATATAGTAAACTTGTCGCGAGACACTACCGTGTCTCTTGATATAGATATCTCTAGCATTTCTAGACTTATCTTTTTTTAATTTGTGCATTGTTGGCTTCAATCCAAATGTTAGGTATACCTTCTCTACATATACTTGTTTAGTAAAAATATCAGCCATATAATTTAGTATATGTATACAAATGTTATTTGGGCTGCGTTCCGTTATTCACTACGAGTATACTGAATATATATTTCAATATCTACAGTGCGCATTACGTATGCTATAGATTTTGAGCACTTGCAGTGAGTATCGGAATGCAACTTTGTAAGCACTCAATGATTGACAGCAGTGTTAGCGCACCTAACGTCTAAAAATCGAAACAGTACATACGTACATACATCCCGGAGATCGAATTTTTTTTCTACACTTTACATTATAATAACTTTTTCCTACAGCACGTAAAAATAAGTATACTTTCATTATATAATTTGGGTATGCGTTATCGATTGAGCTTATTATCAACTCAATCGGTTCAGCTGTTATTGAGATCTGATAATCTCGGCTCGTCTTAACTTTTGATCTCACGTAAAGATGCACGGTCCGTCTCGCGCTACGCGTGAACTTGGCGCGAGACATTACCGTGTCTCTTGATTTTTTATTGTTTCTCTTTAGATAATCATCAAAACTTCTGCTTCTTTTCAATCTTTATATATAATTATATCGTTACAATATCTATTCTTTAAAAATTTTTTTATTCGCTTACGCTCTTATAACTTATGTTGTGTTTATATTAATTTCTGCTAATATTACGTTTAACTAATAAACATACAAATTAGTAACATATTAAGTTTTAAATTCTTATATAACAAATTTATTTAAAAATAAGAATTTTTATGAACATCATTTTTAATAAATATTACAATATTTATATTTAAAAATATAATTAAAAGGGCAATGAGCTAATACCTATTTTTTAATGAGACTAACAAATTTTGCGACAAATCGAGGTACAATATCCGACCAAAACAATTTTTTTGTGACAACTTCCTTCAACTTCCTTCCATTTTTTGACTGCATGCGATATCAACGATATTTATGAATTTATGAATATATATTTATTAATCACACCTATGTCTTCACTGAAGATGGCTTGATGACAAGCCGAAAGGTTTCGAATTTAAGATTGTAAAAAATTCTTTATTATTAAATACTTGTAAATACATAGTATTAGCATAAACATCTAGCTTGATTTATTACCCTTTTAATTTTTTAATACCCTTTGTATTTTTAAATTTTAATTCGTTGAGCGTTTCGATACTTAATTTTTAATATTTACATTATATTATATTATTTAGCTATCATTAAGTGTATTTATTAACAATATAAAGAAATGTTAATTTGAAAAACATGATTTTGATATGCAGAAAAACGTATTAATGTTATAATAATTCTAAAAAGCACTAGAGAACATACAACTATTATATATTTAGGATTTGGAAAAATGTTTAACAGTGAGAACTTTCGACTATTTAATAATAAATAATAAATCTAAAAAGACTGTAAATTCAGCACGGTAACCAATTTGTAAAATTAATATATAGAACATCGTTTAATATTCTATAATATATATATATATATATATATATATATATATATATATATTAATTATCACATTCATAAATGTTTTAGATAATAAAGGTAATTTTTTCAAAAAATAATTTATTCTTAATGTTCAATAATTGGAAATATATAAAAAAATGAAAGAAATGGAAAAAAGAAGAAAGCAATATAAATATAAATAGTATACATATAAGTAATGTTAAGATTTATTTATTAAAATTGTGTATTTAATATTTTTTACATGTTTCTCATAATCTCAGAAATATTAATAAAATATCAAATGTCAGAAAGAATATCTTTAAAATCATTTTTTTTGTCATAACAAAAATAAATTAATTAATTAACAAAAAAATAATTAACTAATTAAGTTTGTATATACCACAAAGTACTAGACCTTTTTTAATTTTCGGAATATAAGTGTCTTCTTTATATAACACACGTTTAAAAAAATATTTTTATAGAACATATATTTTTTTAGAATATACATATAATTTTTAAGCAAATTATTCACATTCACAAAGATTGAAATGAGATTATTTCTGTGTAATCAGCATATAATTATAATTAATACCATATAGTAACTCTATGATAAATAGTAAACGTTGCTACACAAATGTTGTTATTACGGTAATAATACGATAATATGATCTTGTATTTCCCGGACGCAGTTTTATCCAATCAACATAAAGTGGATGGTGTATAATTGTGGAGTAAATCCGGATATTACATGTGTATAGAGAAGTACATACAACACTAGTAACGAGCGAATAGCGAATAAACATTGCGGGTACACAACGAGAGCGCCGTTAAATAATTACGTTAATTGTAGCGGATTCTCTGTCCTCTGTAATGCAACTACAATAGCCTGCAATAATATGCTTGTTCTACTTTATAAACGATATTGTCTATATCACTTAACGGAATTATCCGATACTCTTATGCGATGTCTAATTGATAAATTTATTTCCGGACTTTCTTAAATGTACATTTTTAGAGAATAAAAATTACTTATTATAAAATTATCCATAATCTTTAGAAAAAACAAATCTTTATTTTTTTTATTTAAAATCTCTTTGCATAATTTTTGTCATAAATTTCTTTTAAACAAATTTTTACATAGTTATGAGATTTAACAAACCGGCTAATAATAACATTTAATCGTGCAATATTCAAAGCATCAATTTAATTCTACTTCTGCCAAATTTGTCACTTGATGTAAGTTAATTTTTTCGTCTGATGATTTAACTTTTTGCTTGGTGTGCGTGGAAATTTACGCTTTAAACTTTGACATGAGATGCGAAAATATATGTAATTCTTTAAATACGCATATAAATTTCAAGAGAAAAAGAGAGAAAGAAGATCGGTACATTGTGTACAAATACAGTTGTTTATAAATATAGTTTTAAAACCAAATAAGGAAAGAAAAATTACCTATTTTAAATCTCCCTTTGATAGATTGGCAAAACTTTGCAGCTTCATAACTATTTATTCGAAGATTTTGTAACGTCTCAGGTAAGGTTTGCTGACTCTTGCCCGATGTCGACGCTCGGGCCGATAGAGGCGGCATCATGGCAACTGTTATTAATCGACTGTTATTAATCGATCGCGGCGCGACATCGGCCCAGACTACATTAACCGATTCTTGCTCGATGATGACTCTCGGGCCAACGTTGGGCCAACGTTGTAGATATATCGGCAACTTATTGTCATTCCGATCGCGGCGCGACGTCGGCCCAAATAACATTAATCGACTTTTGATTCGATGACTCTCGGGCCAACGTTGGGTCAACGTTGTAGTTATATAGATAACCGATTGTGTAACAGACACTGTCAGTCTGATCGGCGCGGATGGTACAATATCGATTAAATGAGATTATTCTTGTTCAATGTCAATTCTTGAGCCGATTCGAGCAAGAATATTTTATCAATCAACTGTGATATGATCATGACATCGGCTCAGATCCGGTCATTATTTCGAACTAAGAAAACGTTTCCAGTCTTCTTTACTGTTCTAACTTCAGACAACGAATTAAATTACAGAACGATTATTTAAGTTCAGATTGTTCGAAATATTTGAATTGAATGCTCTTCTTTATTTTATTTTATTTTTATTTTTTTTATTTAAAAAAATTTATTTTATTTTATTTTTATTTTTTTTATTTTGAACTATAATTTAAACAAATATACTCGAGTTTTTTGTTTAAACTCGAATATGTGTGTAAAGTATATGATACAATTTCGAACATGATACAATTCTGAATGAAATAAGATTTCGAAAATTAAGATTGATAATTTTGATTTCATTGTGTGATGGCAAAAATTATTTTGTTTATTAGTCTTCGCGTAAAAATTATGTGAAAAGCTCTTTTTTTATTGGAAAACTCTTCTCGAATTTTGAATTTTTGAGTTTTGAATCTTTTTGTCAAATATGATATAAATATACCATGTTATGTTCAGATATATTTATTGCGGTATATTTTTGAACACTTCAAGAAAAAAATTTAATTATACCAATAATTTTTTTTTTTACATTCATATTAATTTAGATAACAAAATTTTTATTTAGCGTTTAAGTTAGATTGTATTTTGAATATTTCAAAGTATAAAAATATACCAGTATAAAAAGGCTAATGAAACGAGCAAATATTAGGTTCAAAGTTAATAAATTATTTTATTCATATACTCAATTCAAAATAATAACGGGAATATTTCGGCTTTACTTAGCC
Organism: Cephalotes varians; assembly: GCA_037157785.1. NCBI lineage: Eukaryota > Metazoa > Arthropoda > Insecta > Hymenoptera > Formicidae > Cephalotes > Cephalotes varians. Next base: position 10,661 of record JANQDE010000672.1, read on the forward strand.
ATCTTCAGCCCTTAACACATATAATTTGACAAATAAAACCATTAAATTAATAAATAATACGAAAAGACAAATAAAACCATTAAATTAATATTATATAATACGAAAGGACATAATAAATATAATCGTTGAATAAAAACAGCAAGAGTTTACATCTGAGGTCAGTACATATGTAAATAAAAATATATGTTAAGAGTTTAAAATTACTTATCCTTAGAATATATATTATATAAAAATAAATATTATTATATTATAATATCCCTTCGTGTATAAACGTGGGTCATTCGTGTCCCGGCCGAAACTGTTTCAGTTAGTAATTTTCGAGAAAGGGAAGGGAGACTCTTGCTACTCCCATCTAAAAAAAGTTGCGTAGGGGGAACCAGCCCCCAAGTTTCAAGGGTCCAGTCGCTTCTGAGCAGCTGTAGCGAACGGACAAAATTTGGAGAGGACACGAAAGACCCACCTTTACACACCACGTATATCAAAGTGGCAAGTAAGTAAAAATTTTTTTTTGCTTTCAACGTGTTTTTAGCAACACTAAATCTTGTAGGTTTAGTAAATTAATTTTTAATTTTGTAAATTTAAAAAAAATTAAAAAAACATGCATATTTTTAAAGCAAAATGGAGCAACGGTCGCCTGAGCTCGTGACTCGTGCACTTCGCCAACAAGAAATAATTTCGTATTTATAATTAGTAAAAGACGAAAAAAATGTATTTTTTTGAATAATAAAATAATTGAATGCTAATACGTAATACATGATTTTTTTACATCTTTACCTTCCAAACTTAGATAATCAATTTGAAAAAAATAAATCGGAATATTTTTTTCCGAAAAACTATATTCTTCACCTTCAATTTGCCGTTGGTTTAGTTTCAAAAGCTTAATATGTGAAGTATACGTACTTGAAGTTACGATTATTTAAGTAAATTACTGCATTTTCAGGAAATTACTCTATTTGTTTAAAAAAAAATATGAAAAAATTAATTTTTTAACAATATTATGATTGTTATATCAAGTTGAAGGTTGCTAATATTAGCACAAATTTTTTCAAAATTTTTTAATCAAGGTAAGTAGGTAAAAAAAGGGCCGGACATGAGTGACTCACATTTACACATGGAAGGTGCCGAGAATACCTTTACACACGAAGGATATGTATGCAATAAACAATAAATATTACATAACATGCATATACTAATATTTATATTTTAATATATACATATATGTATACATATATATATATATACATACATATATATGTATATATTTTATTTTGTAGCAATATATGTATTGCTACAAAATAAAATAATAAAATAAAAATATAATAAATGTTATTAAAACTTATTATTACAAATTTTTTTCGTTATAATTTATTATCATAAAAAATAAATAACATCCCAAACAAATTTCATGGAATTACGAGCCATGTTGGCAATGTTATCATCGGCAATCGACTATCTAATCGCGGTGCAACACCGGGCCAAGCGAGAGAATTCAATTCTTATTTGATCGTCATCACTGCAATAATTGTGATGAAATTACAATTATAATAAAATTGTATATTTTTTATAATATTAAAATATAATACTGAATATTACATTGTTGTAATATTATAATATTAAATTATGTTATTGGAAAATTATATAATTGTGCACGCACTGATTGTAACGTAAATGAATAATATGTATAACATTTATCGCACACAATTAAGGAAATGGCGAAGCACATAATGGAAACAGAAATTTTATCAGTATAAGTGTATTTTTCCAAGACAATATATGTATATAATATTAAATTAATTAAAATAGCTAATTTCAAGTCATACAGGTTTTGTAAAACAACTTCAGTTAAAAAATAAATAAAATTTATAAGTCGAAAATTTAAATATAAATATATTTTTCTTACGAATATTGAACTGAAGTTGGTCCGATGTTGATTCATTGGCATGCAATACGAGGCCGATGTCGGTTACCAATGTCGGCTCAATATTAGCATGCAACATTGGGCCGATGTCGATGATCAATGTCGACTCAACATTGGCATGCAACGTTGGGCCGATCTTATCATTTGGATATTATGTCGACGTCGGCGTGACATTACAACCAGTATTGGGCCGACGTTGGCCCGACACAGGTCCAACTAAAATCGTACATAGGTTGTTTTTTTTTTTAATTCTAATATCATTCATCTTATTCTTTACAGCAAGCTAATAAATATAGCGTGCAATTATTTTTATTTTTGCTGTAAGAACCTCATCTCGCAACATATTGAAAACAAAATATACTATGCAACAAAATATATTATATTTGGAACTGAGCTTGTCAGCACCATTTGTTATTATGGAAAACAAGCTCACAGCAAGCAATTGAACAAAAGAAAGTTTACAATGCAAGAGAATCACCAAAGATAGAAATTACGAATTTCATACAGATAAAATCATGATACTGATGAACGAAAATTGAAAAATAGAATGGTAATTCTCAAAATTCAATTAAAAATTCACTTTTATTAAAGTTTAGATTATGAGAGGATTATAATTGATATTATTATTGTTGTTAAGTTGAATACATCTGTATTGCACATAAATTATTGGATGTTTTTAGCTTTATATATTGCATTAAAATAATACAAAGCGTAATTTTACGTAATTTTATCAATAATTTTCAAGTTATAATTTTGTAGAAAAGTATAGAATTAGAAAATTCATATAACATTATTATTCTATTATAAGATTTTAAAGTCGGATATGACATTATTAAAACATTATTATTAAAACAATTCCAATGTTCTGGAATTAGAATACTGCAAAAAATGTAGTTTAAAGAGAATCGCCTGCGATCTATAAATATAGCATCGCCGCGTGCACTCTTCAATTTCGATCTTAGCATGTGCTGCACACGTTGTAGAAAATTTTGAACGCAAAACAGGTCAAGTCTGACGAAAACCGATACTCTATTTTTATATTTTTATTTGTTATTAAATAACAATATAATCAGTATAAAATAAATTTATTATCTTTTTCATGATTTATTTGTTAGTATTATAAATTATGAAAATTTGTCAAAAAATTATTCTTTACTTATTGTTTAATCATTTATTGGTAATGTAAATAAATATGTTTTATGGAATCTTAACGATATATTGTATACCATATTAAACTTTACCTACAATCAAAATATATATATATATATATATATATATATATATATAAATTTGATAATTGTAGGTAAAATTTAATATATTTTGTAATAAGATTTTGTATATTCCAAAATGTCATTATTTCAGACATTCTATTATATATATATATTTATGTTGCACGAAAATCATATATAATATTTATATTTTCAATATATTTTGTAAATCAATTTTATATACACAGTAATATTAAATAAAACATATTTATTAAAAATATTCAATATTAAATAATAACTAAAATATTCATTATTGTGAAGACATGGTACAGTATTATAAAACATGTAAGTGTAACATGTCTTATATCAAGCGAGCAAAGCTTCTGGAACAAAAATAGTGCACATGATGAATAGGCTTTCCGATGTATAAGGCGATTCCGAAAGAAATATGAAAGATTAATGTAATAAATAAGTTTTCTTTAACATTAAGATAAAAATGAAAGCAAAATTTTAAGAGAAAAAAGAAATTACTGATGACTGAAGCAATATTTTAAATCATATATTTTATATAGAATTAATTTATATAGAATATGTAATAGATAAGTTGCATAAACTTGCACACGTAACAAACCTGAAATGCAGCCAAATATCATCAATAATGACACTAACAGCGTCCAATAATACTTTGTAGTCGTCATCATTCATTCACAACAAATTACTAAGTTTACTCCGAAAATAACACTGCAGAATCGCTTTCTACTTTTATAAAATTTTTTTTTTATGGAACACACGACTAATTCTTACAGTAAGATTTTTTTAAAGCAAAAAGATACAATGAAGATGAAACAGAAACTAAGCAAAGAAGGAAATTGGAAGTGTCTCGGAGTGAGTTAGCATATATCAGGAGGGATGCGAATGATAACCTTACATAAGATCGTGCAAAAGCAAACTGATCTAGAAGTAACTCCCTCTCTGAGCTTCTATCAACCTTCCCACCATTTGCTTTATACATAGGGTGTCTCGTTATCAGCGCAAGAATGAATTAGGAAAGAATAAATCAAGAACATATAAAACTTTTTCATGCAAGATTTATTTCATGCAAAATTAAATTCGAATACTAAGAAATAAAGTTAAAAGATTATAAAAATTAAAATTCAATCCTCAAAGTGTAATAAAATAGTAAAAAAATTTTCCACGTGTATTTTTATTAGAAATCTTGCTTGTTAAAACTTTTGTTGAATAACAACATGTACAAATTTAACATATTTCTATTATGCAAATTGAAATTTTTTGTAATTTTATATTTCATATAAATTAATTTAATTCAAATTATACATACAAATTTAAAAAAATATTAAGGCAATACAATATTTTAATATATTACGTATTTTTAAATTAATGTAGAATTAATATGATAAATGAAAACACTAATTCTATTACTAATTATTAATAAAAAATATATAGAGAAATATATAAAATGTAATATTTTATTAATGTTAATTTTACTCGATAAATACTTTTCATCAGTGATGTAAAACATCTAACTATGAATCTAATTACTTTATTTAAATACTTTTTATGTATCTGCGTATGTAATTATTCGGTAAAACATTTCATAATTCGGTAAAAATATTATCTATATAATATATATAATTATAAATTATAAATATATAATATAATTCAATAAAAAACGCTCGTACTTGCAATTGCAACTAAAAAAATAAAATGAAAAAGGACGACCAAAACGAGCGGGACAAGGATGTTATCTTATATAAATTATTAGTAACTAATGAACAAATAAAATAATTTAATGGCATAGAACAATCATACGTTTCGACTGCACACAGTCTTCTTCAGTGAAAA
>JANQDE010000673.1:19289-44111 GCA_037157785.1 Cephalotes varians
GGCTGTGATATTTGTTATGCTTCTCAAATATTGTGACAAATTTGTCAATAAGAGAATTTGGGTGCATCAATGAATAGCAAAACGAAAAGAAAAAGGAGTTCATCATAACCTCTTTATGGAACTCARTTTAGAAGATCCTAATARATTTAGAACGTACATAAACAAAAATTTACATTTTTTAATATACATTTAAAAGAAAAACATTAAGATAATTATTAAGCAATATTTATTATAGGTGTTTGCGTATGGACACAACTTTTGAAGAGCTTTTGGAGAAGGTTAYTCCACTCATCRAAAAGAGAAATACAAGTTTGAGAGAAAGTCAGTGTCAGCTGATATAAATACCCATTTCTGAAACAGAATATAGTCACACAATATTATATATGTATAATAAAACTAAATATACAATGATAATCAATTAAAACATAATTTTTTTTAGAAAAAAATTACTTATTAACTTAATTCTAGTAATAATTACCTGTAAATTAGAATCAAAATGTATATTTCTTTTGAATCTGCAAGAAGTTTATTGTTTGTTTCTTCATTGGTATCAGTGATAGTAAGTGTCTGATTATCATCATCTTCTACATCAAGATTTGATGAGCTTTCTGTTTGCACACAGGCCTTCTTTAAGAAAAGCAGATTTTTTTAGAATGGCCATTTAGGTTTGTAGATCTCATCTGTACCTTTTCCACTGCATTTTTGTTTTGATCCCCTTATTCTCTTTTCGTTATTCATGAACGTAGTTCTCATAAATCTTTCACGAACTACTTCAGCTGAAAGATAAAATATTTCTAGCATTTAGTTTATAAAGAAACATAATGTAACGTAACCTCAATCTATTATCATCAAATGCATCATATTTATTTGAATCTTTTACTTACTTGAAATATGTGGCCCAATGAGATCTRCTATCTCTTGCCAAAGGGTTTCTTTTATGTCATTTTTCCTATACATTGGATGAGAAACATCCCACAAGTGTGGTCTATTTTTTACCTCGTGGATCAATAAAAATTCCTGCTCAGTGGTAAATGGCTGCTTCTTTGGTGGCATTATGTACAWACAAATATACTTGTCGAATCTTATTCTTTAAAATTTTCAATAAATATTTTTAAGCACAATATTTTAGCACTGCTTTAATACATTATAATTTATCTTTCATTTGTCACTTCGGCGCCTTCTTTCAAACTGATCTGTCACGTGATTAAATCGCAATAATTCATTGGTTACGATTGGCTGCCGACTGCGATTGACGATTATAAAATAGAACATTGTCTAAACGGCAATCACTAATCTCAATCGGTGACTGCTTTGCTSTGATTGGTTGGAAAGTAATCGCCAATCGCCAATCACAATCGCAATTCAATCGGCAATCGCTAGTGTGATTACGGCTTTATGCGTTATGTAAGAGTCTGTGCTCCGGCCTTAATTTGTGTAAGCATAACCTGCATTTCTACTAATTTACTAGAATCATCGACATAGGCTGGGGAAGATTATTTAACGCTCGCAACGCTCGTGGAATCATTTCATCCTTGTTATTTATCAAATATTAAACAAAGACAAATGATGCTCGCGAGCGTTGCGAGCATTAAGTGGAACGCTATACAGAACTGGATCGCTGATCGCAGTGATGAGGGTAGAGGCTGCGGTCCACTTGGCGCTACGAATGCTTCGAAGCATTTGATTGAACAATTAGAAGATAGAATTTTACAAATTAACCAATCAAAAAATGCTTCGAAGCATTCGTAGCGCTAAGTAGACCGCAGCCATAGACACGCGTTGCTCTGCAGAGCTACAATAACAAATTAGGCTTTAGACAGAGAAGGAACGTTCATATTATTATCTGCCTCTTAGGGCTATTTCACACTAAAGGTTTGTTTTTTATTGCTACACTGGAACTGCACTAGAACTGAATTGAACTAAAACTGAATTAGTGCAAGCGAGGACACAGTGCAAACAGACAATAAAGAACGTTAAAGTGCAAAAGCAATATGGCGGATCATGTTGCGTCTATGGAATTATTAATAATATAATTAATATGTCAGTCTTTTTCGTTTAAGAGAGCTCCTACTTTTATACATACTGTTTTAATATCTTAGGATACATTCCAAAGCATTCCCTCTAAAGAAAATTTTGTTTCTTCTTCTTCTTTATTACTGATTGACCCGATTTCGCGGTGAGGATCTTACTATCATAAATCAAAATAATAATGAATTAATACAAACAAACAGAATGATTAAAAACTCGAAAATGGTGTGTTAATACACAAAGGATAGGCTTCAAAAAAATTGCAAGATAATGTAAAGCGAGATAAAACACATCCATTCAATAACTGAACAACAACTAAGAAAAACTTTGCTCAAAATATATACACGTTAACATATAATTAAACGTCCTTAGAAAGGATAATTTGAAATGTAGCGTTAAAAAATGCTTAAAACTTTTTCAAACTTACCGCCTATTTCACATTCTGTTTGCCCTGTACACCCACGGTAATTGATTCTGTCCCTTGRTAATTTTTTCAAACTGACATGTCACCACCTCTCTACATTAATGCTCATAGTCCATGCGCGATTAAAGATACGTAGACTGCGTTTGGGCAGACGCTATTAGCGCTGAAAATCTATAATGCACGTGACGTGTACTGTAGATTTTCAGCGCTAAGCCCGATATTTCATGTGTCGTACGACAAGGCCTTTCGAGCTTATTGATTGGCTGTAGGATAGAGAGGTTATCGGATCTCTCTGTCTTGTAGCCAATCAACAGGCTTAAAAGGCCTTGTCGTACGACACATGAAATTCGGGCATAATAGTGTCTGCCCGAACGCGGCCGTAAGCTTGCGTAAGCTTGCGTAAGCTTGCGTAAGCTCTAGTCGTTAATCGCGCATGAACTATGAGCATTAATGTAGAAAGGTGGTGACATATCAGTTTGAAAAAATTACCAAGGGAGAGAATCAATCACAGACATCTATATAATACACTAGACTGCTAACTCCCATTGTTTTCCTTACATACAAGTGTTGCCTATGCAAAAGTGATGCGCGAAGTGGATGTGCAATATAACAGATGTAACCTCTATCATGCTACATCACGCAATACTGCACATTTTGTGTACTGCACATTTAAGAAATTTTGAAGAAATGCCAAAANCGTAAGCTTGCGTAAGCTTGCGTAAGCTTGCGTAAGCTCTAGTCGTTAATCGCGCATGAACTATGAGCATTAATGTAGAAAGGTGGTGACATATCAGTTTGAAAAAATTACCAAGGGAGAGAATCAATCACAGACATCTATATAATACACTAGACTGCTAACTCCCATTGTTTTCCTTACATACAAGTGTTGCCTATGYAAAAGTGATGCGCGAAGTGGATGTGCAATATAACAGATGTAACCTCTATCATGCTACATCACGCAATACTGCACATTTTGTGTACTGCACATTTAAGAAATTTTGAAGAAATGCCAAAACAGTGTGATGTGGTAAAAGTTTTAAATAACCTTTCACAAAAAATCATTTATCTCATTTAAGACAAGCAATATAACTATATATAACCTTATCTCAAGTACATAAAGGTATATAAAAATGTCTTCTGCGCATGCGCGGTCCTTATTCTGCGCATGCGCGAACCTTATTCTGCGCAAGTCGTACATACTTTTTGGCAACAGTTAAAGGGACACAGTTAGCAGTCTAGTGTATTATATAGATGTCTGTGGAATCAATTAAGCCCGTATCAGACTAGAGATTGGGATTGAGATTAGATTGGATTTTGATCAATCAAAGCAAAGATCTAAACTTAAGATTGGTTTTCTTTCTTCTGATTGGTTAAATTCCAATCCAATCTCAATCTCAATCTCTAGTCTGATACGGGCTTTACCGTGGGTGTACTGCTTGCACTGACTCTAGACCTAGTGCAGCCAGTTCAGTGAACTTTTCAGTGAACAGTGCACTAAGTTTCGCTGCACTGCAATAAAAAACAGTATCGTTGACATCAGTTCTGTAATAAAGAACGCTTCAGTGTACACTTCTTACACTAGTTCAGAAAGTTCAGGAATAAAAAACAAACCTTAAATTGCATTATTGACGTAATCTGCATGTGCATAACATAAGACCGCTGAACCAATGAACGTCCAGCATAAAGCCAATCAATATGGCGGCTTTGCGAATTGGCTCTTGCAATTTGGAACTATGAAAAATAATCGATTAAAAATAATCGCTCGCCCAAAGAATCGTCTGATAAATCGATTAATTCACAAAAAAGTATCGATTCTTGAATAATCGAATCAGAATCTCGCATCACTACCTCTATACCGTAGTTGAGTAAACAGTGCGCAACTAGCCTGTTCCTCGAACACCGCGGATCCAAGATAATCAAGTGTCCCGAATGCTGTAGCGTCGAGGGCTCAGCTAACAGATTGAATTACTCTTTGGTTTTACGCCATTAGCTGTATTCGTTTTACCCTACCTTACCCTGGCTTAGCTCTCTTTGAGTCAGCTCAGTGGATTAGACAAAAGTAAACGATACGATTATCTTTATCTAATCCACTGAGCTGACTCAAAAAGAGCTAAGCCATAGGGTAAAACGAATACAGCTATTATCTACATTTCGAGTTCACGGACGCTTTCAAAAAGTGCTCCACTTGTCGGGAAGAGCAGCCGCAATTCCTCGATTTCTTGTCCAGACTGAGTCTGCGCTCGTGGACTTACGTCGAATCGACTATCGTTGCTATCTCTACTACACGCGACTAATTATTCGTCTCGCGTAAAATTTGGCTACGTGTCGCATTGTACGAATTATTCGTCTTGCGGAGCCTGCCCTAGGCCGTGGGCTCATCCCGAAGAGTAGGTTTACTCTTGACATACGGTCATCCGCGGAGCCGAATCTAGGAAACTAGCCGAGCTCCTCCGAACGTAACAGCGCTTAATAATTATTGCCTGTGATTCGAATAAACTTTTAGATTCACGATGAATCTAGAAGAATATACCAATAGCAGCGAACGCTCACTCAACTGTTGAATCCGCTGAATGCACTCAAATTAACCAATCAAAAAATGCTTCGAAACATTCGTAGGGCCAAGTGGACCGCAGCCATAATGGCCGCGTTCAAATCGGATAAAGCAGCTAGTCTGCTCGCCAAGCGATTTAATATGATTGGTTGGATCTATAAGTAAGAACCAATCATGTTTAATCGCTTGGCCAGTAGACTAGTTGCTTTGCCGACTTGAACGCGTCCAATGGTTACGTTCAGCAGAAAAAGCAGCTTAGTAAGCGCTTTACGCTGATTGGATTATATTTTTAGATCTAGAAGAATAGTTCTATCACAATTTAGATCTAAAAGTATATTCCAATCAGCACAAAGCGCTTACTAAGCTGCTTTTTCTCTGCTGAACGCAGCCATTGAATCATCAACATACAGAACTGGACCGCTAATCACAGTGGTGGGGGTAGAGACACGCGTGGAGTGAGAAGCAGATAATAACACGAACTTCCTTCTCTGTCTATCAAAGCCAATCAGGCCCCCGCCAAAGCCTGATGAACGCGTGTCTCTATCCCCACCATCTCAATCAGCGATCCAGGTCTCCATGTCGATGGCTCGATCCAATTATTTGTCATAAGCACCTTAGGGCATACTTGTTCAAGATGTTGATTCTCCGTCTTATAAGTGCGGAGAATTAATACAAAGTATTAAGCCAATGGCACAAGCAATCCAGCAGGGCTGCGTTCAGAATTATCACCCAACCACGCTAGGATGTTATTCTATCTTTGTTTACGTCCAATGAACAATAAAGATAGAATGACACCTTAGCGTGGTCGGGTGATGTTTCTGAACGCAGCCCAGGACTACGTTCAGAAACTTCACCCGAGTGCGCTGTCATTCTATCCTTGTTTTATGTTTAATAAACAATAAAGATAGAATGATATTCAGCGCACTCGGGTGAAGTTTCTGAACGTAGCCCAGGAAAACAAGCATCGTATGCCGCTGGCTTTAGGCTGCGTTCGGAAACATCACCCAACCACGCTAGGGTGTCATTCTATCTTTGTTTACGTCGAATGAACAATAAAGATAGAATGAAACCCTAGCGTGGTTGGGTGATGTTTCCGAACGCAGCCTTAATCATATCGTTTAGGCTTGTCCAATATTGGAATCTGATAGATTTAAAATATGTAGAATCCAGAGGACTTAATATGTTTGACCCGTTCTTAATTGAATATCTATTAGGAAACTTAAACAAAAAAATCACTGCAATCATTATCAAATTTATAAAAATAGTTTCTATTAAGTTAGAAATTTTTATTTAATATAATAAAATGTAACCATTGCACTGATAATAAGAGGGCTCCCTAATATAGATTTTGGGCATATACAAGGAGAACGAAGAAAGAAATATCAAGAATTACATTAAATAAGAAACAAAATATTGAAATATTTTGACACTACTGAACTTTAGGCCTAAGAAATCCGGTGCTTTATGCTGAAAGCTAAAGCATGGTACATTGATCGATGTTATCGGTCGGAAATCTATAGGCCATTTAAGAAGAAGAATAATACATACCTGAAGAATATATCACCGCGTTGCAACATTGTTTGTGCCTAATTACAAAACACCAGCCTCAGATGGAAATCATCAGATGTCAAGTCTTGCGTCAGAGCTATATGATACGGATAGAAGGGTCACTAATCTTCTGTGGGCTATAGACTTCAGGATACCTAATTCTCTCTGAATTCGGCGTGTAAACACGTGAGGATTTATGGCTACCATAGCTAATACTGCAACAACTTGCGGATCATCCCTCTCGGATATATTAATACGTTTTTGTCGTTTTTGAACTGGATATTATTGTTAACACAAGTCGTGCAATGATTTGAGCATATTGTCTATCAGAAAAACGATCACGATATAATTCTGCTGCTTGTTGGTAATTACAACATTCTCAACACAAGAATAATATCGACAATATCATTTGGTGTGTAATCTATCATTTTGCGAATATCTCAAAAAAGAAAGTAGGAAAATACAATCTCTTCAATATGCTTATTCTCATTGATATTATCAAACAAATGTTGAATGCTCAATGAATCAATGTTGACAAATATCAATATTTGATATATTAATCTCATGTAAGCTGCAAAAAGCGTGTCAGAGATTCCAGTTTTTTTACGCTGCTAGTAGCAGTCTGTAATGCTAATTCTAATTCGTGCCCGCTTGCAGTACGCTACTGCGTTTAGTGACAAGGCAACTTTTTATAACACTAGCCAACTGAATCGATACAATAGCTACTATTGGTCCGTAGAAACTAGCACTGTCAAGTTGATCACCTTTGGTAATGCTAATGCCAGCGGTATTATAACTTGCAAGCCTTATAATTCGAAAAGTACTTAATGAAAAAATATTTTATTAATAATGTTTTGGAAAACTCTCAAAATAAGCTACAAGAGTATGTAGTGAAAAATAAGGGGTTCCATTTAAAAAATTCGAAGTGACCTTGCCCTGTTCTTGACAACGCCATCCAAGGTCGAACCAATGGTACCATTTTATGTTTCCCTCGAAGTCACAAAACTTTTTGTCTGAAACATTTTTCTCTAAAATACACTGTTCAAGAGAAATTTGAGATCGTCATTTAAAATGGGACACTCTGTATAAATCTAGTGAAATGAATTAAATCATAAGGTCAGTTCGCGTTGCTCGCATTTTTTGCAAAAAATGCAGAGTGCAAAAGAGTGCAATCTTCATTTTTTTCTCTTCATCTCTTCTTTTGCCCGAATATATATTTATCTCGTTTTAAATGCAAAAATTTTGGGAGATTTCAAGTAACACGAACAAACCTATACGTTACTGTGCAATATCTTAAATTTTTACTCGCACAATGAAAAACATTGTTTTCTATATTTTAAATGAGTTATATTTACTTAAAAAACATAATTAACTTTTCTCAGTATATAAAAGTAACTGCATAATTACTAATAGAATAATAATCGTACATCAATTGTTACATAATAGAGAGCAAAAATGTTTCTGCTCAAATGTAATGTGATTAAACTGCATTTTTTCAAGTTTCTTTTTCTACTTTAGCAGTTAATTGTTCAACCAATTGCTAGAAGAAAAAGCGAAATTTGTAAAAAGAAAAAAAGAAAAAAAGATGATGCAAATGCAATTCTACTTATTAAATCAGAGTCGAAGTCATTTTTGCTCTTAACTCTACTCATTAATTGCGCGAATACATTCGATTATTCTAATGTACTGATTAATCTTGAAAATTCGAGTCAAAAATACTTAGCAAATGTACACTACTATTCATAAATTTAGGAACGCATGCAATTTTCTCGCATTTTATGAAAAATTAAATATCTCGCCGAAAAAAATTGTAGAGAAGTTTTCAAAAATATATTTTAAAGAAAAAAAAATAAATAAAGCTGTGAGAAAATCGCAGATGTTCATAAATTTGTAAATGATAATGGATATAGTCTCAATTTTTGTGTGAGATCAATCATTAATGACAGTCTTTAATAAATCGATCGATTTTTTTTCAACAGGAAAAAATATTAACAAATATTGTTATTAGTCGACATACAATTACTTAAAGTTTGGTGTTAAAAGCAAATAAAAAAAGTCACTAATGATAATCCACTTGAATTAAATGATTAAAACTGTTCCAATCTCTTAGTTACTAAAAATCTATTTTTAATTTAAAAATCATTGATACTGTAGTATTAGGTCTTTAATTTATTTAAAAGGTCTTTAATTTATTTAATCATTTTAACAGTTTATTCTATAGAAGTAAGATATATCTTGTATAATTACATGACACGCTAGATACATATGCTTTAGAGTTATCGATATTTTTCTGTTATGTATGTACACATTGTGACTGTATCAATCACAAGAACTTATTTTATATTATGAACAATCATTTTTTTAAATATAAATCATTTATCAAGTAAAAGATGATAAATCTTTTTTCTTAAATAAATTAAGTAACATATAGGAATGTGAGACAAGGACAGAACAATTTGTAATACAAATTTAAATATTTAGGGTATAAAAGAAATATATATGATATCAAAATAGTTATGTATATAATAGTTATGATGTCAGCACAGATATTATGAATAAAAAGAACAAAAGATAATATGAAATGACTATGATAATAAACGAGCACTTTTGGCACATTTAACATCAATTTAGAAAATATATTCATAGAATTGAACTAATGTTTATGCGATTAAGTGCCCTTTGTTTACAATTTCTAATATTTGCAGTTCAAAATCATACTTACAAAATATATTTTTTTCAATCGTTGAAAACGATTCAATTAACGATTCGTTTAAATAAACTTAGAAATGTTATAGGCATTTGGAAAGAATATATGCATATATACAAGATATGTCATATAGTCACATAGTCATACAAATCTAGGAATTCTTGGAATCTATTTTTTAAGAAAAACTTTTTTTTGACTCGATTTTAATTTAATATCAAAAAGAAAAAAAAGCTTCTCACTAAAATTTAATATAAAAAATAACAGAACCCCTGTAAATATGCAATATATTCATGATTATACAAAAAATTCTGATACATGAGAATGTGTCAATAAAAATTATTATATCTCTCTGCCATATTGCATGATAAAATAGTTAATTTATCAATATATACATATATATGAGAGATTTCTTTAATATAAACGAATTATATTAATCCACTTTTTTAATCGGAAAAAATAAAAAGACTCCAACATGTGTATAGTTACGAAAAATTAAATGGGACATTTCATCCATCAAATTCTTAGATCACAATTAGTAAAAACATTGAAGTAATTAACTCATTCTAAATATGTATTCATAGCTTTATCAGATTATTATATGATTAAATTTACAGCTATAAAATAAAAATAAAATAAAATAAAATATCACATAAATATACAAATAACATTATTTCAAAACACATTTAAATTTTATGCATATACAATTTATTTGGCAGAGAGAAACTTATCTATAATACATAAAATATTATACATAAAAAGAATATCAAACTAATATATTATGACTTTCTCGCTTCTTATTTGATATTTTGAAAACAATGCATTTTATAATTCAAATGCGAAATTATCGTGGAAGTATTGTTCAGTTTCACTTGTTGAGTACTTACTTAACTAATTGCTTACAAAATAAAGCGCTTTAATATAATATACGTTAAAACAAATCATCTATAATTTTCTACTGTTCCGTTTGTTAACATTTCATGACAAATGGGCCTTTGGATAACTAGACCCATAAAACAACATTTTTTATGACAGTCTTTGACTTTGGCATTATTAAAATGAAGCAACAAATCCTTTCTTATAGTGCCTTCATAATATATCCCACTCCATTTTACATACATGTTTCATACAAACATAAAATATATCAAGCTCATACAATTCTTACAAACATATTTCAAATACTAAAATGAAAAGAGATTAAAATAGAAAAATTTTATTAAGTATTAAAGTTCAAGAAATTTCTCTCTAGATTTCTTTTCAAATCATAAAACATTTAAATTTATACATGTAATACAATTTATACTTGATTTTATTCCAAGTATAATAAATATCTGTTGAAATGAAGTTATTATTAGGACATTCAAATTACAATTTGTACCAACGATAAAGTAAAACAAAACGTATGTATGTTCATTTACTTATTCAGCTATTGATCATTAAATGATTAATTATCACTTATAATCATTCATACAAAACAAAACAAAAAAATAGATTGCTCACCCAATTAATTTCCTAATGATCAAACAATACTAGCTGGAGTACTGCTAATACCAATTGGCTGAGTATTTTCAACTAATGTGGACCGCATGCTTGATGATGGAGCTTGAACATCCATTGCTGTTGTTCTCATTTCGCCAAAAGGTGCTCTAAAATATGAATATTATGTCAATTTGTTAAGAAATGCTTCTTTTTTTATGAAAACGATAGATGTAAGTATATTATTTTTTAAGTCTTTATTATTTTTTAACTTATTGTCGTATAGATTATTTTTCATTTATAACTTATCAAGAAACACAATCATGTCACATATTAAGTTCACAATGTCTTATATAGTTTCTAATGCACTTGCTATTAAAAGTACAACATAGCATCATTCTTAAATGAGAATAGTTATAGAAAAAAATCAATTGTCAGAAATTTTATTTTTTGCTATTATCAAAAATGTTATTAGATATATGTACATGTTATATATGATAGAATTAATCATCACACTATTTACATGGAAAAGATAATTTTATTTTTACCACTACTTTGAAATTTCAAATATTCTTATAAAACGACTATATCCAATGCATTATATTTCGGAATGAATTTTTTTTCATATAATTCCATGCACAGGTACAGAGAGAGGGGGGGATAGAAAGAGGGGGGAGAGAGAGAGAGGAGGGAGGGAGATAAACACAATTACATTTAATAATTATTAAATTAATATACACAAATAAATTAGTTATATAAATAAAAGCAGAAATTATATTATAATTACAAATCAAAAGGGCTACTGGGAATTAACGCAGTTAGCTGTGCGCACAAATAAGATTAATTACTCTTTCAAATGAGTGTCATGTGAATTTAATAAAAATTAATGAAACGTTTCGGCTAATTTTTTAGCCTTCTTCAATCCAAATTAATGTTACAAGAATGGAGCATGTCACAGAGGTCCATTCTTGTAACACCAATCTTATTTGCGCACAGCTAACCGCGCTAATTCCCAATAGCCCTTTTGATTTGTAATTATTTTATTTTTCGGGAATTTTAACCTTGGTTAGAAATTATATTGTAGCTAATTTAATTTTTATATGATTATTACATTTTGTAACAATAATGTAATAAAAACATGTTAAATTTTAATATAGTAAAATATTATTATAATATTAATAAGCATAGAGATGAAACATAAATACAAAAAGCACCGCAATACATATAACATTTAAGCAATGGAATGTTCATAACAGAAAGTTAAAAAGCAAATGATGCAGTATGTTGATCAAATGGATAAATGTTGCTTTAATTCAATATTAAAATGTCTTTAAATATATGATATTTAAAGATATTTCAAATCTAAGTTTTATTTCTTGAAGAAAATAATTAAAAATCTTATTATAATCAATACATATTTATTTACACATTTCAGTTTTGAATCAGAGCAATTACACAGTAAAAAATACACAAAATGATAAAGAATGTACGTTGCGAACAGAATGAAAATTTGTAGTAAAGTTTGTAGCATTGTACTTAGATTTTGTAATAATATATTAAATTTTGTATATTATTGCCTGGTTAGTGAAGTGGAATGAATATTTGAAGATTTATGTAGGCCTCCAGACATCAGGATCCTCCATGAGAGTAGTATGGTGATCTGTAGTAGGAGGCACTATACCCTGTGGGGAACCCACACCCGACGTCATTCCCGCTGGGTCGGGCCTGGATCCTCTGTTATTATGTTACAAATTAGAGTAAACACTTTGCAGAGATCATATTGAAAACAAGATAAAGTTACTTTACACCATGACGTTTTACATTAATTTTATGAAGAGTTATCCTATGACAACTTAAACGAGTTAGAAATGAAATAAATCGTTAATTTTTCCAAACTGTTGTTTCCTTCCTCTGTCCAACATAAAGTTTTCTTTAAAATTACTGGCAATTCTAACATATTTTCTTGTATAATTTTTCGTAAAATTATCTTGTAAAAATATTTTCTCACAAACCAAAGCAAGATAGCATTAAAAACACAAACACAATATATAAATTGTTCTTCCACCTCAAAGCAAAAACATACATAAAAGGCAGGAAAAAAAGCATACACTATATAGTTTTGTATTAAGCAATGTTATCTGATGTTATCTGTTATGTGAGATTTCATGACAAGTATTCTGTTAATCAAAAAGAGAAATAAATAAAATGAAGTAATTGAATAATCACAATGCTCATTTCTCTTTAAAAATTATAATCTTAATAAGAATGAAATAACGTAAATCTCTCTTGCGATTTATGAGCACATTAACAATTTTTTGTCTACAAAATTACAATTAGATTGATGAAAACGATACACACTTTAAACTTTCTATCAAATTGATGTGCACAAAAACGTGAAATTATTAAAAGATCAATTTATCAAATTGGCTATAAAACTAGGAAAAATACAATCAAATATTACGAGATGTTTTATGCTTAATGTAATGATACTGATTGCACTTTTTTGATATATTTTTGCATTAATTTTATTTGATAATTTTCTTCTATCAAATCAAATTAGTTTTGTTAATAAAAGATTTATATATATATATCGATGATTATGAAATGTAAATGATATCAATCATACTTATAAATTTCTACACTTTTATAATTTAGATATTTTCTTTTTTTTGTCAGTAAAGTTTATTCAGTTATTTTATAGATCATGTCTCGTAAAATTTTTAAACAAATTATACTTACTTTTTGCCCAAAGACATCAATCCATATATTATACCCGTTGTAAATATTAAACCACTGCCAAATATACTACTCATTCCTGGACATAGGAAGACTGCTGGCAATGCTATTCTAAATCAATACAGATATGACATAATTATGACATAATATGATGAATTAACTTATTATATTGTAACATATATGTTTGGCCATATTATTATATACATGAATTTTTTAATAAATTCATCTTGAGTGTAATATTAATATTACATAACGTCCAAATTAAAGTTTGTCAATAACAAATAATATACATCAATGACAAATAATATACATAAGATAAAATTTCTAACAAAAATAGGAAACATCTGCATTTCCCTTGCTTTCTGTTGCCTCTACAACTACTAACTGTTTCAATCTTTTTCATAGATATTATAGACCCTCTGAATTAAAGTGAATGAATTAATGAATTAAAACAAATGCATTCATTTTATTAACAATTATTTTCTTTATATATTTCAATTACAACAATAATAAATGATTCAAAATAAAAATCTGATCCTTGGAAGTTAATAAAATGTAGAAATTATGATGTCTAATGATCAAGAACTGTACACATAAAAATATATGAGTCTTATTTACGATTCATAAACTATGAAAGAAATAAAACTTACAAACAATAAACAGCTGCTCTATTCCAATATGGTTTCTTCTCCACCCAATCGCTTAAATTCTGTACAAAGTCGATGAACAAACAGCAGCAAGGCGCTTCAATCATTACAACCAAAAAACCAGCTATCATTTGCCACATACCACTAACTAAGCAATCAACCTGACCAAAAATTATTGATGCACAATTCCATGCTCCAAGAAAAATTGCAACTGTAAATAAACAAGGTAATTTCTGTATAAATTACATTTTATTTAAGAAAACTTATTAGCTTGAAGTCATAACAAATTTCCTTTTATATCTAGTATTATAAAATTCCCAATAAGCAAACTGCCTGCAGTATGACAACAGATTGGCAGCAGAATTTGCTTAGATATTTTGCAGATCCGATATGATTGTATCTACATTATGTTCGTTTTTTTGTAGTTGCAGTCTATCTAATCTGACAGTAGATTGTTGGCAAAAGCCAAATAGAATCTATTATTTTGTAAACAATTAAAATATGTCAATTTAAATGGTTATAAAACAACCAATTCTGTTCTATCAGTTTCTGCAATCAATCTATTATTACATTCTGTTAGCAGATTCTATTATATCTCTGCTGACAAAATTCTGTTGACAAAATTTGTAACAGACACTTTCAAAATCTGTTTTCGACAGATCGACTATCTGTGTTGCATATAAAGTTGTACTAAAATTAACATATATGTACATATATTCATATATGTATACAAAAGGTCTGGCTTTTTATAACTGAAGTGTATGTACTTAAAATGTCTCTGTAAAAATATCTCTTAAAATGAAATAAATATGTTTGAAATTTAGCGAAAGTGAGAAGGAAAGTTCTATACCAATAAAAAAGATGTAAAAGGATAAAAAAAAGGCAAATGCTATTGCCTGGAAATCAAATAAATAGATGATTTTCAGATCGCGAATTAGATGATAAAGTAAATAATGGTATTTAATATGCGTGCAAGTACACATGCACGCATGTACGCATACGCGCGCGAGATAGATATCGAAATATCGAATAGCGCACAATGTACAAAAGAAATTGCGAACGATATAGTATAACTATGCTATAGTGTAACTATGGGCTTACTTATGCTGCCTACGGTGCCGAGTCCGCGACCCGCGTACTTCATCCACCAGGGTACATCGTCCTTGGCAACAGGGTCTTGTCCAGGCCTCTGCATAATTGAGGCTATTTTTTCGCCAAATGACTAAAGAAATAAAAAATATGCATATCACAGATGCGTCGTACCGCGCATCGTCAATAAATATATGTTTAAAGATATATTTTTTACCATGCTTGATGTTATATTATAGTCTTTTATGCGTCAGCTGAGAATGCTGACAGTATCGTTAGCACTTATCCGCTAGTTCTGTTGATGATGTACAGAAAATCGACCCACTGCTTTTGCGTCTACGACCATGAGGGCGCACCTTATCGTATGTTTCTGATATATAAGGTGTTAAAAAAAAAAGAATTTATTTGGTTTTAGGATCGTGTATACAAAAGATGCGTTTACTTGGCAACACTCGCATCAATTTATCCTTGTTTAATTTAATTTTTAATTTAATTTAATTTAATTTAATATTTGATAAATAACAAGGAAATGATCCCAAGAGCGTTGCTATATAAATTTCTAAATTGCAAACGTCAAGTGTGGAACACAGCCAAAGAGAAATAATTAAATATACGCGATAATAAACAGATTGGAAAATTCATTTTATATTATAGTGATTGTAAAAATGTTCTATTGTTTTTACATAATTTTTTATACAAATCGATTTTTCTAATCATTTCCCTAGCAAAAAATTTTTTTTAAAT
This sequence comes from Cephalotes varians, assembly GCA_037157785.1. Taxonomy (NCBI): domain Eukaryota; kingdom Metazoa; phylum Arthropoda; class Insecta; order Hymenoptera; family Formicidae; genus Cephalotes; species Cephalotes varians. The sequence continues at coordinate 35,237 of JANQDE010000673.1, forward strand.
TTTTTATATAATTTTCCTATATCTAAATTTTTATATAAATTTCTAAATTTTTCAGAAGTATATATATATATATATATATATAATTTTAACTTTTAGAAAATTTCTCAGATTTTTTATATAAATTGGAATAAAAAATTTTTTCGTCTTTATTGGAATTCTTATATAGTATGTATGTAAATTCTGAAATATTCTATATAATTTATCATAATTTTCGAGAAAAACTTAAAGAAGTTTAAAGTATTTTTCAGAAATCTTCATGAATTTAAAATATTTATAAGATTATAAAATTTATAAGATTATAAAATTATGTGAAAATTCTTTTCAGAGTTTACATATACAGGGTGTCCTATTTTAACTTTCACACCGAGATATCTTGAAATATAAAAGATATTAAAAAATGTTTCAAACAAAATCCGCTAAAAAGTTATAGGGTTCGAAGGGGGGCATAAAAGGATATCATCGGTTTGATCTTGGCGTCGTCAAAGTCAAGTCAAGGTTACTTTGAATTTTTTAAATGGAACCTCCTAGCTTTTATTGCATATTATATACCCGCACCTTATTATAGCTCTTCTTGAAATCTTTCCAAAACACTATAATTTAATTCACTTCGGATCAGCCGTTTTGAAGTTATCGAGGTTTATCCAACCAACAAAGATCGGTGATTAATCCGGCTAATGAAGGATCAATGGATGATTCGACCAACTAAGGCAAGATTGGAGTATCAGGAAACTTTGTTTAATTAGGTTTAATAATTTTATATCATTGATGTCGTTCAATTTTTCTGTTCTTTAATATGAATCATTTTCAATCTTTTTTTGTTGGATTTGTCAACTATTACTACAATACAAAATTATTAGATATGTTTAATTAGATATTCCAAAAAGGTTCTCGAGCTCTTGCTTCTGCAAATTGTTACTAATGCATAACTTCTGAAATAAAGAGGCAACTCTGATGAAGAAGCTTTTTAGTTCTTCATGAGTTTTGTCTCAACGAACTCAGATCTTGATAAATTCTGTTTACTTAAAGAATGGCGAATTATTCACCAAATGAAGTAGTGGCACGACCTTGACCTTGACAAACAGGAATTACAAACGTACTCCCCATTATGCTGAGCTATATTCTGATCGTCGCCATCCAAGTGTTCGGCAAGTAATAAATATTGAAAGAAGAACTCGCAGAAATACATTACATCGTCAGAGACAGATAAACATGCTTCCAAACAATAATGACCATAAACTTCTTAATCCGTCACAGTTTTGAGCATGATCCATTTTAATCCACACATCAGTATTCGGCAAATGAATTAGAAATCCCTCAATCTACAGTTCATCAAATGTTACAGTCCGTAATACTATCCTTACATCCATCTCCTTGTTAATAATAGCTCGTAGTTCCTTCTTCTTCTTCTTCCTTTGGCCTGTGGATTTCAGACCGACAAAATCGGTCTCTGTACCACGCTTTATCGCTCGTTAAAAATCGGACTAACTTTTGAGGCTTTTAGTCCGAACGTAGTATCTTGTATATGAAAATCTTCCATATTTTATAGGTGTATCTCAAATTGTTAAAAATTTCAGTTCCTAAGGGATGGAGTTCCCCAGCTTCAACGGATTAGGTCAATCATAATGATGTAGTGTATACTTATAATATGTCAAATGCATTAATAATCCGGTAAAATTTTGCTCAATCTAAGGCTGCTTCCTTGGCCAATAACAAATTCTGATTCACGTTTTTACGCGCATTTACATTCATAGTGAATCAATAAAACGAAAAATCAAAGAGCAGAGACATGCTCACTCAATGAAATTCCATATAGTATTTAGACTTTAAGGGTTCCTTCAACACGCTCAATGAAAGTCTATATAATCTTTCTCAGTATTCATATTAACTTTTAGTTTGAAATTTCAAGTAAAAAAAGATATTTTGATCGCAAACTGATGTATATAAATAGTCAAAATAGTACCCTAAGAATAATCATAATTAACATAATCAGATAACGAAAAAAGAATTTGAACCATTCCTACTATAATAAGACATTCTAATACTGTTTTTTATTAGCAATAGATTATACAAAATCACCTAGACTAAACAAAACAGAAATAAACATATCCATTCAAAAAGACTGACATTGGATGTTAGAATCCAAAACGAATTCCCCCCCCTCCCCCCCCAAGAAAGCCGGCTATTCTCTCACAGGGGATCCGAATAGACTAAAGTCAGTAGGTATTAATTACACAAAAATTACAGAAAATTCCATTCTTGGATCCCATTAATTTGAAAGAATTTCCATAGTACCAAAGTATCAGACCCCTCAAGAAATTCATATAACTTCTTATTATGTTATAACTTCCGAAAACAACAACTCGAGGATAGAATCAAGGCTACATTCCTCAGTCTCATATCCAACAACAGTAAACATAATACAAGGTGAAACATAAAATAGGACTAACTTTTCCGATTAAGTATCAGTTCCGTCTAAATGTATTAATATAAAACACCTTAATGAGTTTTTGCTCAAATGAGACTTAGTGAACTGTAATATCTGAGATATATAAAGTATCAAATTCTTGCAAAAAGCCTCTCACACATTCAAATAAATATGCATATTATTGAGTCAAAAACATTTATTCAGCCATAGTAATTCCAAGGATAATCTTAACAAAATAAGGCAATGTTATCAAATAATATTCCCATTACTATAAGATGTAATACTATACCAACTAAGTATCTGCATAAAGTAACGATTCTATCAGAACGAATTAATATTGTATACCTTATTGGGTTGTATCTCAAATAAAATTAATGAATTAAATTAACTGAGATATAAAATTAATCAGATTCTTGCATAAAGCTACATATACATCCAAATGTATAGCCGGTATAATTGAAACGAATTTTGGAAATTTATTCAAGCAGAGTAAACATGATGTTAATAACTAAGAAGGAAAAGACTGTTATCGAATTATATTTCAAACGGACTATAAACATATACTAAGGACACATAGCAAGGGGATTAAGGCTAGCAAAAAACACAAATCAATCAATACCGCATATCTTATTATATGTCAGATTCCACAATAGACTTATCGATTAAGGAACTTAACTCCATTATAAACCAAACAAAACATAGAGAAGTAAATTCAATCTAAATCTTCAAGAGGAATAACAGAAAGAAGATAGATGTCTAATACATCGATATTCACTAAAAGGAATAAACATAGAATATAAAGCAAACTAAAAATACAGATTTAACGGATTTACAAATTAAGGGTTATATTAACTATTATATTATAGATCTTAATAGATTAAACAATTTAGAAAACATATAGCAAACAAGTCAAAAATATTAAACTAAAAAAAAATTTTTTTTTTTAAATATTCTAACAATGAAAATATTGGAAAATTCCTAGAGGCTATTTTATAGGACAAGGATTGAAAATACAAAAACTGTAATACAGATAGTAATAAGAACACAGGAAAAATTCAAGGGGAACATCAGATACTTCGTAAATTCCAAATAAAGGTTAAATTTAGTAAATATAAACTAAAATTAAAATTACGAAAATTATCAAAGTAGAATATAGGTTATAATCAATATATCATTTGTAACTTATTTAAAATTACGAATCCATAGAGAACTTCTGTTATAACGAAATCTATAAATGAAAACTAAATACAAAAAACATGAAATCTCAAAATCAATCAGTACGACGATTATGTTTCAATAATATATTCAACAAAATTCAATCAAAAATTTAAATCAATGAACATTGAGTCAGCATCCGAAAAAGCGATCATTATTTAGTAGATCAAAAAAGATCGAATATTAGGTTCTCCACGTAAAGAATTGGTTACTACATATTATAACAGTTTCATCACATTCTCATCACAACTTCAGATTAAGTTAATGAAAGATTTTACAGTTATGACACTTTCTTTTAGCACTCAGCGTCAAGATAATGTTAAGGATTTGTTGATTTGTGATTACAGTCACTTCATTACTCATCACAATTAAGAGACAGATAATGATAAGATTTTACAGTTGTGACACTTTCTTAACACACTCAGAAATAGAATGATAAGGTTTTAGAAGTTACGTAGCTTCCTCATCGCACATAGAGACAAGTTTATGGTGTTCTTCATATTCTGTTTTCCATCAAACTCTTCGCACAACCGGAACAAGATAGTGAATCCTCCTTCTTCTTTGCTTTACAATTTAACGTCCATACCTTCTCGTCCACTCTCTAAGAAGGCATAACCAAACTAAGATAAACTACACGACCGTCCGAGATGGCCACAATCTTCCCGGACGGCCGCTGCTGATCGAATCCTCGTAGTCCCTTATGTAAACGGGATCAAATTGGCCAGGGAGTCAATAATATGAGATTGAAGTCCTGGTATAATCAATAAACTTAATAAAGCAGTATGCAATGCACAAGGATAGGCCTCTTCAAAAAATTTAGAATGATGTAATAACCGAACAGAGGCAGAACACGCTCCCTCCACTCCCGTCGGATCGCCTCTTTACGCGACTTTACCCTTACATCCAATCATAGACATAGACTGCGGTCCACTTGGCGCTACGAATGCTTCGAAGCATTTTTTGATTGGTTAATTTGTAAAATTCTTTCTTCTGATTGGTCAATCAATTGCAAGTGGACCGCAGCCATAGTAAAGATAGACCTAGCAAGTCGCGCGTAGAAACCCTATACCAGAGTCTGGACACAAGCGATTGTGGCAAAATGCTATGAGAGAGAAAGATATATGTACTATCTCTGTCTATTCATTCTAACCTTAATGGCTGCGGGCAAACGCTATTAGCGCTGAAAATCTATAGTGCACGTACGTATAGTGCACGTACGCAACCAATGTAATGTGTATATTCGTATATTTTTTCAAGCAGAAGCTGTTGGCAGTATCAAAAATATTAATATTAAAAATAAAAATATTAATTAAATATTTTTAGAATATAAAAATATTCTAAAAAGTTTATGTATACATTTCTCTTATCTGAATTTATATTTAAGATTATCGAAGTTTGAATTAGAGCGGGAGTTGCCACAAACGACGGACTAATCAAAAGTTGTCTCTCGTATCAAGTCTTTGCCCAGCAAACGAAAATGGATTAAAATGGACAGAAATGGATTCGTTTTGTTCGTATCAAATCCAGATTCTGATTTTTTGAATCCATTTCTATCCAATTAAAATTTCCGAATTTTTTAAAATCTATTTTATTTCATATGAAGGGATAAAAACAAAGCAATTCTTATTCTTTTCAATTAAAAAGAAATATGCAGACTATTAATTCATTTTAATCTATCACGCGGAATTAAAACAAAATGATTTTTACTTTTTAAATCCAAAAAAAAGTTACTCTGGTCATACAATTCATTTTAATCTATGACATAGGATTAAAATAATGTGAATGTTATTTTTTCAATCCATATTTTGTTCAAATGAATTAAAATGGATTAAAATTTTCAATTCATTTCAATCCATTTTCGTTTGCTGGGTGATACAGGGTCTCTAGTCGCACGAAACCTGGCCCGATGCGAGAGAGAGGGAAAAACACCTGATTCTGTCTTCTCTCTCTAACAAAAGAAAGTGGGAGAAACATTAAGCGGGGGAGACATAGTGGGGGCATATCAAGAGACATGGGGGTGGCCTCCGTTTGAACACGAATCGATTGAACACGAGCCACTCACAGCGCTTGAATAGTGGAAAGCCTCTAGGCACTGGTCGCTGTGGTTGGTGGTGTCCAATTGATCCAAACGAGCCCCTCCCGAGACATGGTAGTATCTCGCGCCAAGTTCATGCGTAGCGTGAGACGGACCGTGTATCTTTACGCGAGACCAAAAGTTGAGACGAGCCGAGATTATCAGGGTGGGCTCCGATAGCCCACGTCGCCGATTGGCTAATTTAAAATAAAATTTTCTGATTGATGGTCCAGTGGAAAAACTCTAAGCACCGGGCGATGTGTGTGGACGTGTGCTAACGGAACCCTCCCGATTATCAGATCTCAATAACGATTGATGCCCGTTTCTACCATCTTCGCCTTAATCCTCAGTTTAATGAAACTTCCGTTAAAATTAAACCTGAATTTAACGCTGATCGGTTTCTACCAACGTTACATTGCAAACGTTTAGCTAAACTTATAAYCTATGTRTCATAAYTTTAARAWTTTAYTAAAACTCGAATGTTGATTGGTCCAATATTGGTTCTAACAGTATTGTRTCSTRTGAATACTTCTGAGAATAATACTTATGACATAATATTGGAAAGACATAAGAAATAAAAACATATTATAAGACATAGTATTATAAAATTGTAAAATTATTAAATAAAAAATGAATATAACAACAAAAATYAATAAACAATCACGTAAACGTGCTACGAATTTTTCGGAAGCAGAAAAAATTGTTTTAATTGATTTAATAACGCATTACAAAGATATAATAGAAAATAAAAGATCTGATATGATATCCTCTAAAGAGAAGGACAAATATTGGAAAATGATAGAAYAAATGTTTAATAGTACATCTTCTACTGAATTTCGAAGTTCAGAAGTTTTAAAAAGTTGTTGGGATAACTTAAAGAAAAAAACAAGAAAGTTTTTTGCAGAAGAAAAGATGCAATTATACAAAACAGGTAAAAGTTTTTACTTCATATTTTTTTATGTACATCTGCTATTAATTGAATTTTCCGATACTGAGAAATTATTTATGTTTCCATTTCAGTATTTTATACTTTTTAAGTGGTATTTAAATAATAATTTTAATATTGATTTGRACAATTATTGTTTAGTTGTCCAAAGTTATATCAAATTTTATTTTTTACTGTATTAATTATGAAAGTCTAAAATGTAATATTAACATTAGGCGGAGGACCTTGTGAATCTCGATCAGATACAATCATGGAACGTGTGCGAGATATTATAAAACCTTCAGTTGATGGYCTAACAAATACTTTTGATAGCGACGCTATGACAGGCAAACARCATTTTTTWAATTATTAAAATCTATGTTATTAAACATTATATACAAATTTAAGATAAATAATTAAATCGTACACACATATACTATCTATTTACATATTTATATAATTTTCTGTAGAAACAAGTGGAAATTTACATAAGGTTCATAAGATTTCAAATGTAAACAAACGTGATTTCACAATACAAAATACAAGTTCATGTAAAGCTTCTTCAATTATAAATACAAATTTGCATAAAATGACAACAAATACCATCACGGATAAAAGTCTAAATGAAAATGACATAAATGTAATATATGAAGATGATAATAACATAATATATGAAGATTCACAAAATGATGTAYTAGATGTAAGTATTAAAATGTATATGGGTGGATTTCTACTGAGTGCGTCACGCGTCGCGTTATCCGTTGCGTCACGGAATTAACCAATGAAACGAATGCTACGGCCTGCTACGGCAAATGATACAATAAAGGATGCGTTCCATTTAACGTCCGCAACGCTCGCGTGCATCATTTCATCCTTGTTTGACATTCGATTACAACGAAGATGAAATGATGTAAAGCTTGAAATGATGTAAAGGCCATTACAATAATATTAATGGACATCAAAATGGGAAGGAAATAAGTGTTAATGAAGATAGCTCATATGTAAGTTTAAAAATATAACAAAAATATAAAAATTTTAAGTTTTATACATTATATAATTACATTATATATAATTTAACATAAATATGTTATATTTTATATACACCTGTATTTTCTATGATATTTGTATGTATATTATGTACATATATACATTATATATATATATATATAAAATTTTTGAAGATCGCCGAATAAAATTATATTCAGCCGGCCCATCGCCAAATGCAAGCGTTCGGCGAAGTATACCCAACACGCGTCTCTATGCGCGCGCGTTTGCATTTGGCAATGGGTCGGCCGAATATGCCTTTATTCGGCGATCTTCAAAAATTAATATCTCGTTCACTATTGCAAAAATTGCAAAATGGTAGAGGACTTTTCTACTTAGTCTAACGTCCTCTACCTGCACACTAAAGTTGATCCGGTCTGTTCCTGACATTCTGTATATTGTTGCAGTTGGTGAATAATATTGAAAATTACTCTAAAGAAAAAGCTGCTCCACAAAAATTACAAGAACAAGAAATATTTCAAAATAAACCGAAAATAACTGCAATAGAGATATTAAATAAGAAAATAAGTTCGCCACTTCAAACAGGAAGAAAGTTTTCAAATCAATGCAATTTGAAAAATGTTAATGATCACAGTRAATTACGCCAAAAAAGAAAAAACAATATAAATTCAAGATTTAGTGTGTTGGCAGAATCAAAGACTGAGCTCGTAGTTATTGCTAACTTATGATAAAAGATTTAAAAGCGAAAAGTAAAGTTGAAATGCAAATTTTAAATATGCAATTGAAAAAAGAGGAATTAGAAGTACAATTATTGGAAAAAGAATTGTTATTAAAAGATCACATACTACAAAGAGAATTGCAAAAATAAATAATTAAGTATTAACATTTTTTAAAAATATAAATAATTGGACTAATATTTAATACTAATGAATACCTCCTCCTTGCCAGCAAGTAAAAACAATTAAAAAGGTGGACTGACTATATCTGGCATACAATTCTTTATTTTACAAGCACAACGTTTCGACCAGACTCTTTCTGGTCCTTCTCAAGTACATCTAGATCCTAAATTACATACCATAAAAATTATAACGTCAAAGTCATCATTCACAAACATTCAGTAAATTAAAAAGAAAAAAGGAAACAAGATTCTTGTGTCTGCTATCATTACTCACCGAAGAATCTCACATATTCTCAAAGAATCAAAAAATCAAAAAATCAAAAATCAAAGAAC
>JANQDE010000674.1:28852-42984 GCA_037157785.1 Cephalotes varians
TTGCGGACAATACTGCTGTGTATTTTTATATTTTATGTGTAACGGCTATAATCTTAATCAGTTTCTTAATTTGTTTGACAATAATTATGAGCGCAACGATCATCTGATTGTAAAATTATTTCGTAAAATTTTTCTTCTCAGTAAAAACGAATGTGTAAAATCTCATTGTATGCTGTCGTTCAATCGTGTACTTTTAAAAACAAGACATGAAAAAAAACTTCATTCAAAAAGCCTATTTTTATGTAATTTTATTTTTATCAATGAACATTTTTTTGTAACTGTAACTCTCGTCTATTTCTTATCACCCTTCCTCGATCCTCCATCATTTCACGCTAATGCACATTTTTACTCTTTAAAATAAAGAACTTATTATATTCAATTTTGTTTTTACTCTCGAACAGTTATTATAAATAATATAAAAACAGCCTTCTAAAACAGCTGAATAAGCACGTGAAAAGGTACAGTCGTAAAATATGTTGAGACAGGCACAATTTTTTTCTTACCCCTTCCCAGCGAAATATCGCACTCGGGCCTGTCACCGGTCCCTTACCCGCCATTTTGTCGGACCCACCCCTGCCATTTTTACCATCCTCATGTTGCTACTCCTCCGATCAATTAGCTCGCCGACAACTACGGGGCAGCCAATCAGAACGTCTGGCAGCTACGGGGCAGCCAATCAGAACGCCTGGCAGCTATAGGACAGCCAATCAGAACGCTCCATTTAATGACCTAATTATCCCCTCCACCAATCAGAGCGTTCCATTTCACGCCTCTGGCGCCAGTGGCCGCATGGAGGAGGTTTGTTTTGACGCCCCATAGCTGCCCATATACTACTTGTGTCTGAGTTATACATGTATTTTCTTGTTCATGCTGTTGCGTTGTGTTGTATAGTCTTCCGTTATGTTTTCGTCTTGTGAGAGGCAAATCTGTGACAATATCTTGTGCGTAGTGTAGTTGGGAATTGTTCAGTCTATTTATGATTTTATTACTGATGTGGTTCCCGAGGGACGCGTCGTCGTCCTCAGTCGCCCTTTTCAAGAAAGAATAGCGGTAGATGTTATTGCCATCCGAAGTGGAGGGACGTCCTTGTTCATTGCTGTCCGTGGAAACTTCCACGATGCCCCTGGTCATTCTTCGCTGGCGAAGCAGTCTTCAGGAACAGGAACAGACAAAATTAACAGTCTCAACGTTCTAGGCACATTGCCAAAAGAATCACTTGGTGATTGCGGTGAGAGAATGCTCCAACGCGATTGTGGTATTGGCACAGTTTTTTTTTTTTTTTGTAGATCCGATGTATTCCGTGTATGTAATACTCAGGAACCAGCCTTAAACCTGCATTAAACATGTGCGAATTTAGCATAGCGTTTATAATTATATATAAGCCAACAGTTAGTGCTAGAGTGTAAAAGTAGGGAGAAAAACTTGCAAAAAAACCCTAAAGTATAATTACAAAACGTATATACAAGTTAAGATTACATCAATATAATTTACCACAGATAGATGAATCAAATAACCAGAGTTACATTTTTTAGTTAGTCCATAGATAAAATGAATAAATTAAATAACTTAACACACACGACATTAACAATTTAGGGAAAAACCACAGTCATTAAGATAAAATTGTATATGATATAAAATGTATAAAATTATGTAAAATGTATAAAATTACAATAAATAAATAAATAAATGAATAAATAGATAAATAAATAAATAAATAGATAAATCAGTTAAATTAGATAAATAGATTAAATAGTAAGTGTATAAAGATAATAAGAATATTGATTATAATTCATGATTGTTTAGAGTATTTAATCAGTTACTTCCCTTATTGTCATATGTCGTGATTTAAAGAGAGTGCCTTCAGATTTTTTTTGGTTTATCTATATGTGTTTTATAGGCATGAAATGTTTGGGTAAACGGCAGCGAATTCGAAAAGGAAGATCATGAATACTGTAATTGCCCGTGTTTCGTATGAGAGGATTATCATGATCGTGATTATATATATTCGAGATCATGCGTGCCATGACTTCATCTATAGATTCTATCTCAGCCGATCTATGCAGTTCCTCAACGAGAGTACTTCTCGGGGCATTAAGGATTATGCGCAGGAATTTATTTTGGATAATTTGAAGTCTATCTAAATGGGTACGCGGAGCTGCTGCCCACACTGTCGCGGCATAAAGTAAGGCCGGTCGTGCTCACATTTTATATAAAAGAAGTTTAAATTTAGTGTGAAGAGTATTTTTTCTGTTAATGAGTGGATATAACACCCTAAAAGTTGCATTAGTTTTATTGATTCTGTCTGTAATTGCCGGGCCCCACTGTAGGCCGGAATCCAAGATAACTCCAAGATATTTTACGCGACTCGACCATGGCACTTTATAGCCAACTATCTGTATCGGTGGTGGAAGTCGTTGTCTCCTGCGGGTGAAGACAATCGCTTCCGTTTTGTCTGGGTTGATAGACATCTTCCAGTCTGAGAAGTACTGCAAGATGTCATCAACATGGGTTTGCAGCCTATACGCGAGTAGCGCGGTGCTCCACGAGGAGGAGTAAATCGCGGTATTGTCTGCGTAGACCGCAAGACCTGTTTTGCGTGATTTTGGGATGTCATTTATATAGATATTGAACAGTACCGGGCCGAGCACGGACCCCTGTGGGACTCCGGCATTAGCATTATAAGATGTGGATTTTGCTCCGTTGAAGCTAACAATAAATTTTCTATCCTTTAAGTAGCTGCGCATAATCCTAATGATGTAGTCAGGAATTTTAATAAGATGAAGTTTATATAGTAATCCTCGATGCCATATGGAATCAAAGGCTTTTTGAAGATCTAGTAGGATCATCACAGAGTTACGCTTTTTATTTATTTCTAGAGCAAAATTTTCGGTAAGTCAAAGCAACTGCGCTACAGTAGAATGTCTAGGCCTGAATCCAAACTGCTCGTTAATAATGATGTTTTCGGATTCCAGGGACTTCATGATCTACATATTTATGATTTTTTCATATACTTTGCTAATCTCACTAAGTAGGCTAACCTGTAGTTAGCTGGGGAGCGTTAATGCTTTTCCCGGTTTTGAGAATGCGAGTACCAAAGCCGTTTTCCACACTCTGGGGAAATATCCAAACTGCATTGATTCTTTAATAATAGTATATTTGAAGAACTATTTTAAAGGAGCAGTTTTTGAACATGTTAAAAGTAATTTTGTCCTGTCCTGGAGCTTTATTATTAGGCATTTTTTTGATAATATTTAATACTGAGTAAGGAGTAAGATAATTGATATTTACGGGTAGTATCATTTTATCAAGTTGAGTAATATAATCATTTACCGGGCTAAGGGGTGAAGTTAATTTTGCAGCATTTTGATAGACCGAATAAAAATTTTTGGCTATTGCTTCAGCTTTTTGAATTGGATCATATACTGTGGTTTGATCAGGTAAAGTTAGTGGAGGTGGTGGAATTCTTTTGCGTTTTTAATGTGTTTCCAAAGGGATTTATCTTTAATATTTAAGATTTTTAGTTTGTTGTGCCACAATACTTATTTCACAATATTTATTTCTACTGTCTTGTAAAGCCTTTTTTATATGATTGTTAAGAATGTTTCTAAATAACCTATATTTAGTTAAACCGCTGGAATTTACGTCTATAATAGTTTCTTAGTTTAATTAGGTGATCTAATGCAGCTTTGTCGTCCTCGTCGGTTACCAGAGTGTGTCTTTTTCGTTGTTGATAGGTGGAGGATTGTCTAAATGCTCTCAAAATGTGTTTTTGTAGTTTATCTATACATTGATCTATAGAATTAATATTGTTTATGTTATGATCAATTCTCCACTTATCCGTTCTATCAAAATATGCTGATCAGTCAGTCTTGTTTAACATTACTCTTTTTTGATAAAGTTCAATCATAACACGATCAAACTTTAGAATTACAGGTGTATGATTAGAAGATAAGTCATTAATAGAGTAACATGCGTAGTTGTATGGTATATCTTTGGTTATGAATAGAGATGCCACGAATAGTGATTTGGCCGAATATCGAATACCGAATATTCGGCTACGCTCTTGGCCGAAGCGCCGAATATTCGGCGACCGAATGTTCGGCAAAAGATGTGTGCATTAAATGATTAAATGCACTGCATTTCACGCTTGACAGGTTACGACTTGTCTCATCGTATCCAATCCTGACAAAATTCGCTAAGATTTATCTATCGTCTCCTCCGCAGTAGTGTATATAGTGAGAGGCTATTTTCAGAAGCGGGTATTATTTATGAAGAAAAGCGCAATCGTTTGCTATCAACAAATGCTGAAAAAATTGTTTTCATTCATCACAACTTACCACTGATAGATTTTAAGTATTAAAGTAATCATTTGTGATTAAGATAGATATATTTTTGAATGATATGTGCGTTTTTTTTTTTCACGATTTGGTATTCGGTATTCGACCGAATAGCATGCAGTATTCGGCCGAATACCGAATATTAAAAAAAGTAGCCGAATAAACCGAATACTGAATAGTAGCCGAATATTCGTGGCATCTCTAGTTATGAATATGTCAATATTAGAAGCTTTTTTGTGTGGCGCTTTGTGTGTAAATGTATCGCTGTGTATTAACGAGATATCATTATTTAGTATATAATTATTAAGTTGAATACCACGTGCGTTATTAGTAAAGTTATTCCATGACCTATGCTTCGCATTAATGTCGCCGCCGAGGAGAATTGGAGAGTAATCTTTAATTATATTATTTAAACAATTAAAATCAAAAATTGGGGTGGAACATATACCACTCCAACAGTCAGATTTTGTTCCGATTGAATTTTTATTAGTAAGATATCGCATCCTGTTATATTTACTTGGGGAAGTATATGATAACTAATACGTGAATTTATAATTATGGCTACTCCTCCTGCTACTATTCGCGGAGAGTCACTTCTAATGACGTCATAGTTTATGAATTTAATTTTAGAGTTCGATTTTAACCAAGTTTCTGTAACAAGTGTGATATCTATCTTGTTATTATTTATAAAATAATCAAATTCGTCTTCTTTATTATTTATACTCGTGGCATTCCACAAAATGAATGTCAATTCCGACAAATTAGCCATTTCTGTCAAGTTGCTCCGCTGCTTCGATAAACACTTGAAGCTTATCCATACCATCGTTACATGTAGTTAATCTGTTTAGATTTCTTATAATTGTGATCATTCGAGGTATGTCAATCGCTTGTTTGAGTTTTTGTATTTCGTGCATCAATACGTTTAGGTCCGTTTAAGTCGTCGTTTATTATCATGTTTGAATTGTTTACTGCCGCGGAATAAGATTTAGGCAAAGTAAGTGTTTGACCTTCAATAAGTCTATTAATATTCCTTTTCGCGTTAACCGGCGGATTGATTACACTATCTGGACTAAATACCTGACTTTCGAATTGTCGCTTAACATTTTTATTCATCGATTGCGCATGCAAGTTTTTATTGTTTGGTGTTACATTTATGTCGTCGCGTAGAACTATTTGGTTACGTTTAGCTAAATATCTGGTATAGGCTGGGCACTGTGAGAAACTTGCCGGGTGATCTCCCGAGCAGTTACAGCATTTCGCTGGTGTCTCGGGGGATTTTTTACACTCAGATGTTAGATGAGATTGTGCACACTTAACATCTTGGATTTTTATAGCAATTAGCAGAAGTATGTCCGAAAGCCTGACATTTGTAGCATTGCAGAGCTTTTTTAGAGTTTATGTACTTTTCCCAGTAGATTCTTGAATGGAATAAATATCTAATTTTACGTAGGTAAAGTGTAAGTGTAAATTTCGCGCTAAGATTGATTTTATACGTGACGTATAGGCTGTTTTCTTTGTTAATTAATAGAGTATACGTGTTTATTTCAATTCCTAGATTAGTAAGTTCTTCTTTTATCGACATATTAGGAATATTTAATAGGCCTTTGAGAGTTACAATTATTGTTTTTTCCTCCGGTAGAGAATAGGTATGAAAGGTATACTTCATGTCTATTGCAAAACTTTTAAAATTAACAAAGTCTTGTAGCTTATTAAATTGAATTTTGATTTGATCGCCTAAATATTTCAATTGAAAATTATCGCCGATACTATCTTTCAAGGTTTTAATAAATTGAATGTAATTTTTACTTTGGTGGTCAAGTATATCGGCGGCGGTCTTCTTTCTCGCGTAAAAGTCGTTTTCTTAGTATTAGTCGTATTTTCTACCAGCTCCGCCTCCTCAATCTGCTCGCGTGCGAATCGCTTGCGTCGCGTATCCTTAGTGTGTGTACCCGCATGTATGTGTACATGTGACTGAGTTGAAGTGTCGTCAAGAAATATCTCATCCTGAGATAGGCATGCAAAGCGGTTTTGTAATAAAATACCTGGTGTTGATGGAGACTGAGGGGCCTCGGTATGTGTATTTACGAATTCTGATGAGGTGCCCGAGGGCACCCGCATCATCATCGTCCGCAGCCTGCTTGAGGGTTGAGTATCGATAAGCTGCTGATTTGCCCTCCGAAGTGGAGGGACGTCCGAAATTATCTTCATCCGTGGAGCAGGCCATGCTGTCCAAGAAATATGTCTCCACTGCTGGGATGGATCCACTTAGCAGAATCAGTCAAGTTGAGAATTATAATATTCCAATAGCTTACTGCTAACAGACGCACTTGAGATTGCGAAAGAAGTATGCCCCAACGCAGCGGTATTGGCACGTGCACGTGCAAAATCTGAAAGGCGCACCGGGTGGGGACGGATCCACGAATTCTGGCCGCCTGATGCGCCGATTGGCGGTGGCGGGCGAAAGATGTGGGTATAAAGCAAGATGAAATCACAGAATCGGACAAGACTGCGTTGGGATGTGCTCTCACTCGTGATCTCACGAACTTCTGTCGACAGAGATTGCTATAGAGTATTTTATAACGTTGATTGGCCTTACTGCATCTATACTCGGCGGCGGAGGCTAATACACGAACAACAACGTGGAAGAGGAGGACACTGGACTTCCCTCCAACTCGGAGGACAAAAAGTCGCTAATGTTTCGATATACATCTCTAAAGAGAACTGCAGATGACGACGGCGCAGGACCATCCGGAGTCACGCCAGAAACAGTAAATAGACCGACAGAGGCTTTATAACTTCACATAATGCAAGGTTCCAACATAGAACCGTTTTGCATGTTTATCTCAGAATGAGATTTTCTTGGATGATACTACACAATCGCATGAACACACGCGTACACCAACACACGATACACGCCGTAAACGATTCGCACGCAAGCCTGAGTCTGAATCCGTGCCGGATAAACGCAAGAATAATGCTGAGCAGACAAACGTGCGAGAGAGAATACCACCACCAATCTATCTGACAACAAAAGTTAAAAACTACATGCAATTCACTAAATCATTAAAAGAAAGTGTCGGAGATAACTTCCAACTCAAATACCTTGGCGAGCAAATCAAAATTCAGTTTAATAAGATTAAAGACTTTTTAGACTTTAAAAAATTCGCTTTTCAAATGAACTATACCTTCCATACATATTTTGCTACCAAACGAGAAAACGATAACAGTTACACTAAAAGGATTTCCCAATATATCAAATCTGTCAATTCAAGAAGAACTAGTTAATCATGGAATTATTATAATTACTTTTACTCAAATAAATGCTGATAATAGTTTGTATGCTACATATAAGATCAATTTCAGCGCGAAGATCACACTTACAGCACCTCAGAAAAATTCTATTCCATTCAAAAGTTTATTGGGAAAAATATATTAACAACAAAAGAGTCTTGCAATGTTATCGTTGTCAGGCCTTTGGCCACACATCAGCAAATTGCTTTAAAAAGCCAAGATGTGTTAAATGCGCTCAACCACACTTGATATCAGAATGCGTAAAAACCCCTTACACACCAGCAAAATGCTGTAACTGCTCAGGAGACCACCCGGCTAGTTATTCACAGTGCCCAGCGTAAATTTTTAGTGAAACGCACACAAATAACCTCGCGCGATAATACAAAAATTCTAACATTAGGTAATAAAAACTTGCATGCGAATAATCGAAATATTACAACTCGAAATCTAGAAACTCAGGAAATCAGCCCCGACAGGAGTTATAATCCATTAATAAATAGAAATAGTGATAGAGCCGAAGAGAAACTATATACACCGTCCAAGTCCTTCGCCGCGGTAATAAATAAAACAAATCCGACCATAAATAACGATGCTTCTGAATTTACCGGATTGATGTCGGAAATACAAAAACAAACAGTTAACATACCACATATGATCAAAGTTATCAGAAACTTAAATAATAGATTAGCTAACTGTAATGATGGCATGGAAAAGCTACAAGTTTTTATCGAGGCTGCTGATTTACTCGACAGAAATGGCTAATCTGTTGGAGCTGATTTTCTGTTTGTGGAACGCCACAAGTTTAAATAATAAGGAAGAAGAATTTGAATATTTCCATAAATAATAATAATGTAAACGTAGCTTTAGTTACAGAAACATGGTTAAAACCAAACTCAAACATCAATTTCGCCAATTATGATGTAGTTAGATGCGATTCTCCGCGTATTATTGTCGGTGGCGTTGCCATGTGATAATTAATACACGAATAAGATACCATTTACTACCACAAGTAAATAAAATCTCTGGTTGCGATTTATTACTGATAAAAATCCAGTCGGGAATAAGCTTGACCGTAGGGGTGGCATATGTTTCACCTAATGCGCACTTTCAATTCGATACGTTAGATGATGTTGTAACGGTTCGGCTTTCGGTAATCGGAAATGTAATGCTTTTGCCGGATGTGCTCGTCGGGATTTCCAGGTTTCGGGCTAGCAGAGACTCAACTCGGTTTTTCTCGGTTAACAAAGAACGTTTTATTCAAGCATATATATATTTACAAGTTTGTCACGCGGTGTGTGTGTCTGTTGTGTGTGTGTGTGTGTATGTGTTTGCGTGCGTGCATGCGTGCATGCGTACGGGCGTGCGGGCGTGCGGGTGTGCGAGCGGGCGGGCGGGCGGGCGTGCGTGCGTGCATGTGTGTGTGTGTGTATGTGTATGTGTGTAGTGAATTATAATCTCGCAGTGTGTAAGTGTGCGTGTCGGTGTGAATGCACCTTGTATTCGTGCTCGGTGTGTATGATAAATTAAGAACGCGATATGTACAAATGTCGGTGCGAGTGCACCTTGTATTCGTGCTCGGTGTGTATGATAAACTAAGAACACGATATGTACAAAATGTCGGTGTGAGTGCACCTCCCGGATTCGGACGTGATACAAGATATCGAAAAGTTCGACTGCAACGAATCACCCGGATTCGGCTACGATATATATACAGAGTGATCGATGCACGCGAAATCGAATGAGTGTCTCTTAATTAATGTACAACGTGCTAATGCAGTTTTCGCGCTCTCAATTCGTACGTGCTCGAAGAGTTCGGTCCGCGTAACGTATCACGCGGCAGCTCGATGGCGCAATGCCGGTGCGCGGTGCGATCGGGCGAGCCGATTGGCTGAAATGGGTACGGCGCGGGCGGCGCATGCGCTGTCGAAAATATTTAATTGTGCACGCGGCGGTGTCGGTTTGGTTGCTTTCTCGTGTAGCAAGTCTATGCAATGGCCCGGGCTTAATCTTGAGGACCGAGTACTCTTGATCCCGGTTTCTCGGCCGCCAGCTCGGAATATCCAAGAGCCGAGTACGCTCGGCGGAGATCTTTCGATCCCGGTATCTCGGAAACGATTCTTTATATCCAAGAGCCAAGTACGCTCGGCGGAGAACGAGTACTCTCGATCCCGGTATCTTGGCAGCGGATTTTAGAGAGTCGAGTACGTTCGACGGAGACCGAATACTCTCGAGAATACTTCCGAGATCTCTGATAGATTGCTAGGAAATTGGATTCGGAGCTGGTCTCTAGGCTGTGATCTCTAGGACTGGCGTGCTCTTCGTGCGGTTCGGCCGGTTTATACCTGGTCGGCCGCTTACTGCCGAAAATTGGCAAGTAATTAAGCGTATTAACGGGTCCCCCCTCTCTTAGAGAGACGGCGCGGAGAGGGGCCCGTGATCGGTGGTGATGGCATGGCCGACGCTCGGAGATGTTCAGGCCTGGCGAACGGACCCGAACGCGGACCGTTGGAGCGGCTTGAATTTGACGTGCTTCGCGGCGCGTGGTAACGATGCATCTTCGTCCGAAAAGATGCATCGTTACAATGTTATTCGTGATCATTCACCGATTGTCCTTGGCGGTGACTTTAATGCAAAACATAGGTCATGGAATAATTTCAGCAGCAACACTCGTGGTGTCCGACTCTATAAATATATTCAGGATAATGATATTTCATTAATATATAGTGACATACACTCGTATAAAGCACCACATAAAAAACCATCTAATATAGATATTTTTCTCGTAAAAGACGTACCTTATAACAACTCTTGTTACATGATTAATGACCTAACATCAAATCACCAGTGTTGTTGAAATTTGACCGTGTAAACTTAATTAAAAACGAATTAACCTTGCGCAAAACGGATTGATCAGTTTTCCTCGATAAAACTGATAAATGGAGAATTGATTATAATTTAGCAAGTGAAAATTCAATTGATCAATGCATAATAAAATTACAAAAATTCTTAATTAAAACCTATAAGCAATCCTCCACTTTTACACAACGTAAAAGGCACGCACTAATAACAAATGAGGATGACCGAGCTACATTAGATAAATTAATTAAACTTCGTAACTATTATAGAAGAAAATACCAACGCAATGAGTTAGATAAATATAGACTTTATAGAAATGTGATAAATAAACATATAAAGATTGCTTTAGCTGATTGTAGAAGTAACTTTTGGGCGAATAAGCTAAAAATATTAAATATGTAACGGTCTGACTTTTCGCGCGCGGATTGCGAAAGTCCGTGGTCGGATCTAGCTCGTGGACGCCAGGTGAAAAATAAAGAAACATGGGTTTAATAAAAAAAAGCGGTAATAGATTTATTCCTTATGTAGAATCATATCACATGTAGAGTTTAACGTATTTACAAGAACGGCTGATAGCGGCAGGGTTTAATATATTTACAAGAACGGCTGATAGCGGCAAGCAAGATATTTACAGCGGTTGAGTTTCTCCGTTATGTAACGAGTTTACACGAGCGGAGTTTAATGAGAACATTTACATTTGCTGGATTAAGTTGTCATGTAACGAGTTTACACGAGCGGCGTTTTAACTATAACATTTACATCGGCTGGATTAAGTCGGTATGTAACGAGTTTACATGAGCGGAGTTTTTACTTTAATATTTACATTTACGCATTTGAGCGAACGGATACGACGTGAGTTTATTGGAAAGTCGTTTCGTTCGGTAGCGTTATTTATTTACAGTGCAGCGGCGGTGTCGCCTTACGTGCGTTGGATTGTTATTTCGAAACGCGTGCGGTTGTTGGCGCGCACGTGGCTTCGCGACGCGGGACCTGGTGGCCGCGCGGATCGGTTGGCCGAAAGTCTGCGGCCCTGCGCGACGCGTGGATTGGGCCGCGCGTTTGAATGGTCGCGTACAGTGATGCGCGGTTTCTGGAGCGGCGCCGGTTTCTCCGAATGAGACGCGGAGGCAGAGCCGAGAACACCCGTGCTCTGGTGTACGGAAAACAGCCGGGAACACCCGGGCCGTGGATCAAGCGGAGGCAGAGCCGGGAACACCCGTGCTCTGATGCAGGGATAACAGCCGAGAACGCCCGAGCCGTGGATTAAACGGAGGCAAAGCCGGGAACGCCCGAGCCCTGCAAAGGTAACGGCCGAGAATGCCCGAGCCGTGGGTTAAACAGAGGCAAAGCCGAGAACTTCCGAACCTTTCGTGGATGCAGAAGCCGAGAACGCCCGTGCTTCTGTTTGACAGAGGTGAAGAGCCGAGAACGCCCGTACTCTTTTAGGAATAGCTGTAGCCGAGAACACCCGTGCCGACAGCTTGACGGATCGGATCTGGTCCCTAGTGCTCCGTGCCGGGCCTTTATATACYCGGGCCCGGCTACGGAGTAGTGGCCGCGCAAAGCGGCGGTGATTGTGGCGCGGGGCGCGCGGCGTGGAGCGCGAACGCTAGGCGCGGTGTGCGCGCGGTGCGGGCGCGAACGCTAGGCGCAGTGTGCGTGCGGTGCGGGCGCGAACGCTAGGCGCGGTGTGCACGCGGTGCGGGCGCGGAACGCTTGGTGCGGTGTGCGCGCGGGGCGGGCGCGGAGCGCTATTTACAATCTTATATCTAAGCTTACAAACTAAAACTTATAATTACCACGACACAAATCACTATATACACTATATACAAGGTGGAGTGTTTTGCTGTCAGTGACGTATCGTCACAAATGTTAAAGACCAATCGCTGTGGAGCTTAAATCTATTCGCAGGAAAAGAGTGCCAGTGCCTCCGTTAATATTGCCAGATCAAAGTGATGAACCACTTTAAAAAACAGAAGCAATTGCCAAAAATTTCTATCAAGTTTATAAACAAACAGCAACTTTAACTTCACCCCTAAGCCCGGTGGTAGATGATTACATATCTCGTCTTGACGAAATGATACCACCCCTTAATATTAATTATTTGACAATTTAAAATATTATTAGAAAATTATCCAACAATAAAGTTCCTGGTTACGATAGGGTTACTTCTACAATGCTTAAAAGCAGCTCTTTTAAAATCATCCTACAGATTTATTATATTATTAAAATCTCTATGCAGCTCGGATACTTCTCTAAAGTATGGAAGACTGCTTTAATGTTAGCATTCCCTAAACCGGGGAAAGCACAGACCTCACCCCCTAACTACAGGCCTATAAGTCTGGGGTCCCATGGCGGCGGCGACCGTATGCGGACGTAGCTTTAGTGGCTTCACGTATAGAAGCTTGTTTCTTGTGTTTTGCGTGCGTTTTAGTGTTTGCGACTGCTTCTATAATGTTCTGCGTGCGCTTCTCTGCGTTTGGGCGTAAAGGGAGCTGTTTCCCTTTGCTGGATGTGATTATTTCGGCGCCTATATTGCAACGGCGATTCTGCAAATAATTCTGCATGTAATGGCGGCTGTTTGTTATAGGAACAGTCATCCGACGTAAAGGTTTGGCTTGTTATTTAATTATATGACTATTTCATCCTGCGTACGGCTTCTGAGTAGCCTAGATTTCTTTGAGAGCAATCTGTGATTTTAATTTTTCATTCTTGTTAAGTTTTATCACTCAAGTTAATTATCGTAATGTATGTAAGTTCAGTTAAAACTTAAATGACTTGTTCATTTTCGATATTTTCACGTTCGTGAAAATTGGCTCTCGCTCCGGGTCCCTAGTACTTAGACGTTGCGATTGGCCCTGCTTGATGAAGAAGACAATATAGCCTCGTTCTTGTGCTAAGACAAACGTGAATATTACCATCCATCTTACCAGGATTTATCTTTTGTTACGTAACTTATTTGAGTTTATTCATTTATTCACTTACTTAGTTTATCTAATAATTTTTGCTGCGCGCATGAATCGTATTAATTTTCTCATTTATACTATTATTACCAATGTCTTCTTACAACTTATCACATGACTTAATTGATTAATTAATTTTATGGTTTATCGATATGACCATTTCTGAACATGTATGCTATAAGCTTACATTTTTGTCTTTTGTGGATATTTATATGAGTATGTTTTCTGTTCCAGTATTGTGGTAGTGATAGGTTAAGTTTGGATCTCAAAGATGTGTAGTGTATAATTCACTGTTGAAACGTCGGAACTGTCAGGAATTCATTCCCCTGGAGTTATTGCTAATCAGTACAAAATTACCTTTTTAAAAAAAAGGTAAAAAAAAGGGTGTCAAGTATAGGTGTTCCTTGAAAAAATTGTTGTATTAAATTAAAAAATAAAATTTAAGTGATATCTTTTAAAATTAAAAAATTAAATTTAATTSATATCTTTTATTGTGCAAAATATTTAACTTATAAAAAATGAATAAAAAATTAAAAAATTTAAGTGATAATATCGTCGATTATTAAAAAACGTATAGAACCTAAATGGTATTTAGGTTCTATACGTTTTTACCTTTTTTATACGTACCTTTTCTATACGTATCTACCTCGAAAAAGCTATTGTATTAAATCTTGAAAAAGCTGTT
>JANQDE010000675.1:0-12216 GCA_037157785.1 Cephalotes varians
TCCATCACTTGAAATTTCACACTTACTCTTTCAATAAAATACTCTGAACCAGATGGTAATACAAGCTTAACCTTTTCTATATAATCAGTAGTTGTATCTTGCACAATTGAAACAACTGTAGCAATTGTACCATTTACAAGACCCAAACTTGCATCAATATTGCGTCTTATCATAACTTTCGCTCCAACCTTAATTGTAATTTATTTTGAAAGATCAGCTGTTCTAGTATTATCATCATCATTATCTGTCAATATCTTTGTTACTCTTTTTTTTATATACGTAGTACATTCAATCGTATGTAATCTTCAGCAATTAATAATATTTCTTTCGAAGCAACACGATTTAACATTGCAGTGTTAAGAGCGTCACACATATGACAAGTAGVCAGCAAACAAACGGTATCAGATGGTAAATTACTAATGAAACCACATAATTCATTTAATCTTGTGTCGAAAAACTCACCTTTAAAAGATATTATTCTTTTTTCAAGAATCTCACAATCAAATTTTGTTAATAAACCCACACGAATTCTCGAGAGTAATTCACGAGAAGATCCTTCTCTTTGCTGATACATATTAATCGTTAATTCATCATAATCAAATAAAGTAGTCCATAAATTAGTAGCACTTAAACAACCAAGATATTTATGAATTTTTTCATCTGATAAATGTACAAAAGCAGGATCGTCATGTACAGGAGGTAGTTGAGTAGATCTCCAAATAAAAGAATATGCTTTTGACCAGGAGTGACGAACTGGCGGCCCGCGGGCCACCAGAGGCTCCTTCTCCTATTCGCCTACTCCGCTGAGCCACTGGCATACAGCCCCCTCCATACTGCTCGACCCCACCAATCTAACGTTCCTCTTCCACTGTGGTTGACGGTGACGGTAGCTCTGAAGCGTCTGGATTTCGTGCGTTCACGGCGTCTTATATTTCAAGCTAACGACTTGCATTTTGAACGATTTTGAGCGTCTTACTGCGTTGTAGAAATAATTAATAAATAAAATAAAAATTGTTTAAAAATTTGTTTATGTATTGAAACACCTATACATTTTTCTATCTTGTCTTTTGCCAAGTGTTTAAGGTTTTTTATATTTTTTCTTTTTGCAATGGCGAAAAGAAAGAGTAATTCAGAAAATCGTCAGTTTCAAAACAACTGGGAAATAGATTTCTTTTTTACTGATTGTGATGGACAACYCCAATGTCTACTTTGCAAGACAAAACTTGCAAGTATGAAAAAATGTAATATTTCTCACTATACTACGGTTCATGCAGATACGTATGACGCATATTCCGCAGATGATCGAGCCAAAATATTAAAAAAATTAAAAATGGAACAAAATAATGAAGCAAAAACAGAGAACATATACAAATCTCTGCAGCAGCAGTCTTGCTGCTTCTTATTCTGTTGCGTTGGAAATTGCAAAAGCAAAGAAACCTTTCTCTGATGGAGAATTTATTAAGAAATGTGCAATCGAAATGGCAAAAGCTTTTGGTAATRAAACTGCAATTAATAATTTTCAAACAGTTTCATTATCACGGTCAACCATTTCGACGCGTGTGAGTGAAATTAATGCACACATAGAAGACAAATTAAAATTGTTGATAGAAAAGTCTCGTTATTTTTCTTTATGTTTGGACGAAAGTACAGATATTTCAGACGTAAGCCAGCTACTAATTTTTATACGTATCGTCGAAGACAATTTTGTGATTAACGAGGAATTGATAGCACTTGCTTCATTGCATTCAACCACAAAGGGAATGGATATTTTTAACGCAGTCCGTGAGCAAATGGAAAAGTATGGAGRGTTTCACAAGTGCACTGCTATTGTGACTGATGGAGCAAAAGCAATGGTAGGGAAGACAAATGGATTTTGGGGAYATTTAAAAAAAAATGGAATAAACTGTCCAACATTCCACTGTATTATTCACCAGGAAGCATTATTCGGAAAAATAGTAAAGCTCTTCTCTACAATGAAGATCGTAACTAAAGTTACAAACTTAATTAGAGGTGGAAATAGGGCATTATTACATCGCAAGTTTCAACAGTTTTCAGAAGATGTGAATGCGAGCTATGGAGATTTGCTTCTATATAGCCATGTACGCTGGTTGAGTGCAGGAAGGAGTCTGCAGCGGTTTTTTGCTTTAAGAAAAGATATACCTACATTTTTAGAAAATGAAGTAGAATCAGATACACTCGACTTCCAAAAGAAATTTAAAGATGTACAGTTTTTAACCGAATTAGCATTTTTAACTGATATAACATCTCACCTTAATTCTTTAAATTTAAAATTGCAAAAACAAGATCAAACCATTTCGGATTTGATTGGTCATGTTAACGGCTTTCGAAACCAGCTTAAATTATTCATATTTGAATTAAAGGCAGGTGAGCTTTACCATTTTTCGTCTTGTCAAGAAATCTCTAATGAATATCCCGATACATGCTTTTCGGAATTTYTGTCTCCGCTATCAGAAATTGAAGAAGAATTTAATACGCGATTTAAAGATTTCGATTGTCTAAAGAATAATCTCATAATTTTCAATAACCCGAAAGGATGCAAAATTGAAGAGCAAGAGATTACATATCGAATGGAGTTATGTGATCTGCAAGCCGATCCATTCTTATTCAGTAGAGATGAACACGGCATACAGTTCTTTAAACTGTTATCCGATAAAAAATATCCACAACTTATAGATTTAGGTTTAAAAGTCTGCTCAATGTTCGGATCTACATATAAATGCGAGAGCACTTTTTCTATAATGAAATACATAAAATCAAAATATCGTTCTGCATTAACAGATGAGTCCTTATCTCATTTATTATGAATAGCAACAAGTAATGTGTCTGTTGACATACCATCTCTTGTTGCTAAAATGACGCATCCACAGTTTTCTCATTAAGAGATTTTTTTATCTTCTGCTTATAAACGGAAACTACGGTTAATTAAAATATATAAGTCTTGACAGTAATAGATGCGAGAATGTTGTCGCAATACTTGCAAACTATGGACACGTTCCGTTTCATTCATAATCTATAGTATACGTAACGTGTACTATGAACAAATACGCGCATATGCATGAAACGGAACGCATTCTATATATCGTAGAGGCTATCGAGGCGAGTAATAGGGGAATCGATCGATTAGTAGTGGGAATCGCGTGGCTCTTGGCGGAGAAAAAGTTCGTCACCCCTGCTTTTGACCAAACCAACCATCATCACAATCAGTGGTATCGAATATTTCAGATAATCGTAAATGTATATACATTAAAGTCAAATTTGATATCATTGACACTTCATCAATTATAATTAAAATAACATCTTTGAGATCGGCTCRTAAAACTTTCAAAACGTGATCAGATAATGGTTTATATTTCGGAGTATGGCCATGTTCAACAGGTAACTGCAGCAATCTGTGAACTGTTAAACCATCTATATTAAATGCTGCTATACCAGTAGGTGCTGCTATAGCAATATCTTTGTTGAGATTAACAGTTACCTCGCCGACTCTTGCTCCACAGGAAGTTGTTGTAGTAGTCGGTCCATGACCATGTTAAAGATTATTGGTGACATTGGATCACCCTGCTTGACCCCACATGTGGGTTTTATTGGGTCCGACTTCCACCCATTACAATAGAGTCTAGTAGTACTTTTGCCATATATGTTCATGACGTATTTCACCATTGACCCGGGTAGACCCAACGACCCAAGCGTCTCACCAATTGTCCTGTGCGTAACCGAATCGAAGGCTTTGGCAATATCCAAGGTTGCCATAAACAGCGACCTATGTTTGTTCCGGTGATAACGCAACACCATATCCACCAGAAACACATTATCAGAGCATCCATCGGTAGGTCTAAATGCTCTCTGGCGCTGGTCCAGTTTAATCGCTCCAGCCATGCACTTTGCCAGAACTTTATGCAAGGTTCTAATTATGACTGACGAGACCGTGATAGGCCTAAATTCACCGGGCTCTTTGGCATCGGACTTCTTAGGAATCAGGATGGTTTCTGATTCAAGCAGCTTATACGACGCCTGCTCACACCACATAATCAGATTAAGTATACGGCATAATATTACATTAGGCATTCTTTTTAACAGTCGTGCTGAAACTCCATCCGGCCCAGCAGAAGTAGTGTTGGCCGRCTTTGCACGCTCTATCTCCGTCATCGTAACTGGAGACCACAAGTCCGGGATCACAGGTCTACCCAAGCAACAGAACTGGGCACTTCCCAAGTGGACACTAATAAGTGGGCTAAGGGCACTAACCCAAGGCAAAGTTGAATTGTCTTAGTTAAGTGAAAAATACCGAAAAAATAACTTTAAAAATGCCTCAAAAGTCAAATCGTTTTTCAAGACACAAATATGGGTTAAATATTACAAATTTAAGACCAAAAATGTTGACTTCAATGGCAAACAACTCCATGGTTTAGTATTAAGTTATAAATTACCAAATCTAAAACTAATAACGTCATGTCGTTATAGTCAAACGAACCTCAGAGTTGAAAATAGTATCGTCTCACAGGGCGGCATTACTTAAATAACTTACCAAATTTGAACAATATAGACTAAATTTCTTAAATGGTCGGAATCGTCTAATTTTGTTGTAATATCTATCAGTCAACCAGTTAGGGAAATTTTAGTACTAAAATTGCCTTAGTGGGCGAGTCGAAAATTAACTTTGAAGTCATTATTACTACAGAATGTGCCTTATAAAAAATTTTATGTCCCCCCTTTTAAAGTTGTCTGGAGATGACATCTGATAGTTCATATTTAGTCTTACATAAGTGTGATCTACTCTGTCATAATACTAAATAATGTCAAAAACCGCGAAAAATAAGCCATATCGCCTCACATCTACGTTTTATAGAAGGTTTAAAATTCGAAAAGACAACCCTGCGAATGAAAAATATTGTTTAAAAGAAAGTGATACGGGACGACCATCATATTCCCAAATCACCAATAATTTTAGTGAGCAACTAAATGAACCTGTGATAAACATGGAAATGATCAAGTCGATTGGTGAAAATGTTCAAGCCGAATCAGAATGGGTATCAGAGACATTGCGAAACGAAATTCGTGTTTGGGCTATTGAAAATAAAATAACGTTAAACTCAGTGACAAAATTATTGAAGATATTAAAACGTCATGGCAACACGGAATTACCAGACGATGGCAGAACGCTATTACAAACGCCGGATAAATTAAAAATTATACCTATGGAAGATGGATTCTTTTAGTACAATGGGCTGAAAAACAACCTTCTGCTATCTCTTTTCAACTGCGACGTCGAACAACCTGCGACCATAATGTTAACATTTAACATTGATGGAATGTCACCATTTAACAGCTCGATGCAGCAATTTTGGCCTATATCGTGCATTATGGAGTTCTCTTCTTATCGTTCAGAACCAATGGTGATTGCAGTGTATCATGGGGAAAGTAAACCTCCGCTTCAGTTGTATTTTAGACAATTTGTAGATGAACTAAATGAACTCCTACGAATTGGTTTTGTTGTAAATGAGCATAAAATAACAGTAAAAGTGAAATTATTTGTATGATACACAAGCTAGGAGTTATATCAAAGGTAAAAATGGTTTCCGATTTTTTTGATATGTGATAAAAACATGATTTATGATTTGTGATATTGTCTTGACGTAACAACACATGTACACCAGCCTGCAATGCTGAGTACGGAAGCTGCATCAAATGTACAGTCGATGGTACGTGGAATAAAAAGGAGAGACATATGAGTTATGCCAAATTTGATTGCCCTCGGAGGACCGACGAGAGCTTCAGAATGAAAACGGATGAAGATCATCATAAATTTGACACACCATTGACAGATTTGCCAATTAATATGATTAAAGACTTCATAGTAGCTGATTCGCTTCATCTATTTGATTTGGGTATGCATGTATATCATCCATATTAAGTTTAAATTGCGATATCGCAAAATTTCCAGCACTGATAATATACAGTTCGGAAAGTAGTCGTAGTTTTTTAGAGCATGTTCAACAATTATATTTTTTATGACTTATAAATATTGCTATCATCTTAAATTTTATGAACAGGAATAATGCGAAGATGCTTGTACGGATAGCGCGAAGGTAGCTATAATTTTCGAACGAAATTATCAAAGAAAGCCGTTGATGATCTTTCCAAATTGCTACAAACGTGTAATTACATCAAACCGATGGATTTTCATCATGCAGTTCGCACCCTAAAACACCTAAAATTTTGGAAAGGTTCAGAATATAATATTTTTCTATTATATTTTGGACCAATACTTTTAAAATCTTTTCTACCAACAGAGATATACGAACATTTTTTAATTCTGAGCACAGCGGTAACAATTCTTTCCTGTAAATCTTATAAATCATATTTAGATATTGCTAATTGCTGATTAAACTCTTATTTGGAGCGGTATGTACAAATTTATGGAATCGATTCAATTAGTAGTAATGTTCATAATCTTTGCCATGTGGTAGACGATGTACGAAAGTTTGGTTCTTTACCTGAAATAAGTTCCTATCCGTTTGAAAATTATTTGGGTCAGATAAAGATGTTGGTTCGCAATGGCAATTTACCTCTGAGTCAAGTAAGTCGGAGAGTAATCGAAAAATCTCATTTGAGTCTGTTAAAAGAAGTGAACGTTGATCGTGTCTTTCTTGATGAACAAAATAAAAACGATTCTAATTCAACAATATGTATTAATACTTATAACCGCTTACATTTAGCAAAGAAGTTTATTCTGCGTAATGATAAGAAAAATAACTACTTCATGACAGTTGCTGGAGATATTGTGTCAATGATACATGCAACATATTCTGAAAAAAAAATTATGATTTTAGGGTTCAGTCTAAAAAATAAATATGATTTTTTTTTAAAACCCTTTCCATCATATCGACTCAATATTTTTGCCTCAAAAGGAATATTGCATGTAAATTCTGATGGACGTATAAACTACAAATTCGATAACAATGTTCCAAAGTTATATTTATCAAATGAAATAAAATGTAAATTATATTGTCTCTTTTATAAAGATGAATTTGTTTTCATGCCATTGCTTCAAACTTTAGATCGGGAAATAAAAATGTAACAAAAAGCATTTCAATTTTGTATTTTTATTTAAGTTTCAAACCTGTATTATCACATAAATGTATTTTGATACATTATTATCACATAAATGTATTTTGATACATTATTATCACATAAATGTATTTTTATACATTTTTATACATTATTATCACATAAACGTATTTTTATACATTTTTCTTTTCTTTAGTATTCGCTGGTCAATAATAAACTTTTTTCTTACAATAATGTTTTTAAAATAATATGAAAAAGAAATAAATATTTTACATAAAAATAAAATCTACTAGACATCTTGACTTATTTCATTGTTGTTAACGTCATTGTCTACGCTTATATTACACTCTGGATGGGGTAGCATGGGAGTAGCTATCTTGTTAAGTTTTTTTTTCGCTGCCTCATTAATTTGTTTTGCATGCTTCAAAATATGTAGTTTGAAAAAATTTTCATTTTTTGTTGTATTCCATCGCGAATCTGCCATAATAGCCATTTCCGATATAATATTTAATATACCGCTGCAAGCTTGAAAAGCTTCTTTTTTTCCAATGCCTGGTGTTCTGGAAACGCCAGTCCATGAAAACTCAGTTAACACGTCTTTAGAAAAGAATATATTCAGTAAATTCTTCACGACAATTTTTCCTTCCTCATTTCCTTCCGTTCCTCCAATCATTCTATAAGTATATTCGGGGGGAATAAGCGATTGAGATGCTTATCAGCATCGTTGTTATTAAATTGATTATCAATTTAATATTGTGATTTACTATCCTTGTTCATCTTAAGACTGTGTTTCAAGACCGAAAATATAATTCGGCGCGCAGTTGAACTTGAGATATGTATACAAAGTCACAKWAGAAATTTCAGCACGAAGAYCTAGCTTTGACCGTGAGCGCTTTAATTAATTAATTGTTGTTCGTTCTATAAGTATTAACCTGGAGACATATGATGACTTAATTCATTCACCTTAAGCGTAATTATTCGTAAAACACTTTTTAATTGCTAATTGTACAATATTTCATTTTGCGAAACACAATAACTATCGACTTTAATGATTATTAATTATATTACTTACCAAATATTTCTTATATTCTTCCTGATGAACGATTTCAAAATTGAAGGCGAGAACGTCCGCAACCGACTTTAATGGAAAATCGAATTTATTTTTCCATTCGCTGAATTCTTGTTGGCTGATTACGGTGTTTCCGTCAATGGCATAATTTTTTTTTTACTATCTTTCAAATCTTTCAACATTGTGTACATTTTGTCGAGCGTTAATTTTATTAAGATGATGTCCGTTTTTCTCGTTTCTTCCTTGCGTGCTATTGTCTTTTCCATTTGTTCAATTTTAGAACAAACTGAAAAAAATATTTAATTACCCCAGGATAAACAAAAGAAAACAACAAATTGTTATTCACTATCACTTGATATTCCTGTTTCATTTAGCACTACTGGTTCGAGGGACAACACATTCGTTCCGACAGGGACATCGTCGGTAAAATCTGCGATTAATGATGCATTTCCCATAGGCGATGCGAGACTTGAAGTATAGGTACATATATTTTCTTGTAGCACAGATGGCAGAGGTTGTGTGCACATTGCCGTAGATTTATTTGCAGTCTCAAATATCGCATCAACATTCATTGTCGATTTCTTAGATGACTTTGACTGAATTTTTTGATTCTTTATTGTTAATCTGTAAAAAATGCAGTCAACTTTGTACATACATGTTTGCAATGTAAAGTACTACAGCAATCAATCAGCACTTTTCAAATGTAAAATGAGAAATAAGTTTACTCATCCTCCGCTTCTGTGAAAGATGCATTTATATACTCGTCTTCCCACAACTCTGCTTCCTCTCTCTCAAGTATACAACTTTTTTTCACTTTACATTTGTACGACATCCAATCTTTCATAGGAATACTTGAAGCATCGTTTCGCAAGCTCAAACAATTATTTGGTGGCCAAGACAAAATGCCATTATCTTCCTACTGATGTGGAACGTAGGCATATTCAATTTTTGATTTATGTCTACGCTTTTGTAGAATCGCGATAATTTTAAAGTAGTTCGTCATTATGGACGTTATCACTGCACGGAGAAATTTCTTACTGGACACACGCTTATAAAACCGTAAAAATAGGTTATGCGTGTACGGCTGGTTCCACTTGGCGCTCGTAACCCAACTGCGTACGCGCGCAGTTTCCCTCGAAGTCAATTAGACTCCGGAATAGAGAAATTGGACTTTTTTGTCGAAAATTTCCTATTCGTCATGACCATGACTTTTATGACAACTGACTTATAAGAAAAAATTACTTAATGAAGAAATGTATACCTTCAACGTCAAACATATCGACTTTGCTATAAGGAAATTAATCTATAGGTCAAAATACGGATGATAAAGTAAATTTTCCATTATTATAGGAATAATCATGACCGCCATGATTTGTAACTAACCTGCTATATATTTGTGTATTACAAAAGCTATCATATTAAGCATTTTACATAATTGAATGTCGAGGAAGATGTCTTGTATGTCGTATGTTTGATAAAAAAATAGATTATGTAGTTTTAACTGCGCTACATGTTAATAAAACAATTGTTAAAAAATTATTTAAATTATTAATTGTTTATTTTATATTTTAATTATATTTTATATTTTAATATTCCTTTAACTGACGGCCCGTGATGTTTAACAAAGTGAAACGCAAAATTGCACAGAAAAATTTGTCTCGCGACAATTTTTTCGACAAAGGCGATTTGCCTTTATCACATACATAGCAAATCTGTTAGTACAATTTTCATCATGTCAATATGGCTGCAAAAACATATCACATATAGTCATCGCCATGATCTTGCTCGTTTGTAGCAGCATGTATCATCTGCGCTACAAGTCACGCCATCTCCAATAGTTTGGAAATAAAAATATAATACTTTAATACTTTAAGTCGAAAGAGGGTTAAATTGATTAAATTGGCTATTTTTAGGTTCAAATTACCGTCATGATACCATTTTTCGACCTTCGATTACGTTTATGTACCTAAAGCAGACTATGACCTGATAGATATAATGCCGTGTACTCCCTAATTTTTACTACAGAATTACTTCAACTTTTTTCCCCACTTACTTATTTTCGACGTCCAAACGAAGTAAATAAATATTGCTCAATCACGATTTTTGACTTATGAAGAGGTAAAATATACCTATTTTCGCCCAATCATGTTGCTTGGGTATGCTCTATGACAGCAGGCGAGACATTTTCATCCAAGGTCATGACCTTGCTCCAAAAAGGAGTCATAACGTCTTGGAAAGGGACAACGATTCCCTCAACATTGTCCAGTATCATTCGAATACACTTATTCCTATTTTTACGCCATAAGTCTTGAATACGAGCATATTCAATTTTACGTGCCTGTTTCTTGGACAGGTTAGATATCTCAGTCCCAAGTGTGGCCTTAGGCCCGCGTCTAACAGCGGGAAAAATTTCAGCAAGATATGCTGACAGCTCATCGAGTATCTCAGTCTCTGATTTCCTTGAGATCGAGTTGCATATTTGTATCAATCTGGGCGTCTTAAAGTCTGAATTCTCTGGAACCAGTAGGGCCACAATATAGTCCGCAATAGCAGACCTGTAGTCGCCAGCATCATAGTCGACAATATCAAGGGTCACGTCGTCATCCAAGTCAGCAGCCATGCCCTCAACGAACTTCTGAACAAGTTTCCTGTAAGCAGCCTGTTTACGTTTTCCTTTAATAGCTTCTAAAGTTCTGTCAAGGAAATCCCTGAGCAAAGCCTGATTCATGAATCGGGTTTCCCGGAGCACGAGCTCCGCTTCTCTGCGAGCCAACATTCTGGTTTCCTCATCGCTCCATCTGGCCTTAACTTGTATGGTATTCTGTTGTTGGTTATACCAGTCAGGATGCGCCCGACGATGATGAAGACCTCGGCCAGTTTTAGTATCGAAGATACGGACACAACCCGGAAACTCACAAGTGTACACTTCCGGCATAACAGCCACAGCAGTATCTTTCGCCGACCGTCCCCTAGTAGCGGGACCCCTAGAGCCTGAGGGTTAGAATTGTTCATCCGAGGCAAATTCTTTTTATACGGGCCAGCTTAGAAAGGTCAGAGGGGTTGGCAGCCCCAAAGACCAGTTTGTCGACAACCGTTTAGCCGTCGAGCACGAGGCACGACGCACAGTGGGGCAAAATAGCCAAAAAGTGGAAAAAACTACATATCTTGAGAACGGATCGTCGTATCGCTCTCCAAGTGGTCTCATTCGATTCAGAACGCAAAAATACATAAGAAATAACTAAATAAGACACAAATTTGGCCTATTTGCTAAATATATTTATACAATAATTTAAAATGTGGTTTCTATAATTTTTCGTGGAGAATAACGGATTTGGATTCAGCACCCCAAAAAACCCCTATGCACAAATTTTTAACAAAAACATAACTAAAAAATCTATCTCAACTGTCTGAGGAAGATCAATAAGCTCTCAGAACATAAATAAAATTTGTATTTTTGTTTTTGTTAAAAATTTGTGCACAATGATAATAATATGATAATAATATTGTATAGTATAATAACTGGGTAATAACAGGCATTATTTTGATATCAAAATTTTATTTACAATTTATTCATTTTTTCTTTAATTTAAGAACAAGTAGGTACATATTATGTACATAATCACAGTGAAAATATTTACTGCAACAAAATATTTAATAACGAAATTACAAAATATTTATAATAAAAACTTAACACAAAACCAAAAGTAAAACTACATCTACATAAAATATAAGTAGGTACAAAGTAAAACATAATTAAAATTTWAAAAAAGTGAAAAACATGARAACCAAATATTATTTTAGTAACAGATTCGCCTCGTCACTAAGAAAMACGTTTTTCGYTTTCGGCTCGGRTCGTAAATGCGAAATGTAAGGGTCAGATGAAATTAAAAACATGTGAAATACATCTTCGTTTGTTGCGGTTCTCGAGAATTTTCTACTGTTGTGCGATCTGAAAAATCTGTAATCTTTATTACGGCTCTCTTGAGCCTCCTCGGATAATGAACCAATCGGTAAAGCATAATTTTCAATGATTTCCTTGCCGTGAACGAGAATTTTGT